>PVIC010005553.1:0-11586 GCA_004025085.1 Thryonomys swinderianus | reverse complement strand
CCCTCCGGCCCCTGCAATCTTTATATATGTACGTGCATTCTGAAGCAAGAGCTATCTGATAATGCCTAGCAAAGATAAATAACTATGATCATCTACAGATGATCAAATTTATTCTTTTAAAAAAGCCTTTAGAGTTTTTGTCTCTGTAATTAGTTCTCTTTTGATAGGACTTCCAAATTCATTATAATTCAGAAGTTACTTGACATTTATGACAGTGTAATAATTTCAGTTTAAACTGTAAAACAATAACAAAAGTTTCCTTTAAAAAAAAGAGACCTATAGAGATTTCTTCAAGGCAAGAAAGAAAGAAGTTCTAAAATTTTGTAAACATATATACATATACTATTTGTGTATATGTGCATATATATACACACATATCAGCTTTAAAAATATTATCACCTTTAAAATTAGCCTCAAAGTGAAAATTGACTACATTAATGAGTTGATCATTTTAACAAAAACAATACTGACACTTCTAGGTCATAGGATTTATTTTGAAGATTTATTGGTGGGGGAGGTGGGAATGTTATAATGTAAACTGCCACATGAGTTAGGTAGAAGATGAATGAGTTGATAGTGTAAAAGTTGTTCAGAGACTGATACTTTTTCTAGAAGACTCTAGGCAATGGATACTGCTACTTGTGTTCCCTTGATCTAGTGGAATTCTTTATATAGCAACCCTAAAATTGAGCACTTAGAATTAAAAATATGACTGTGGACTGAAAGCATGCTTACCACAGGTTGCAATGGGGCACCAGGCATCATGGCATTGGCTAGTTGCATTTGTTGGGCCAACATGGCCATGTTCTTCTGCTGAATCAAGTTATTGCGCCCATTTATCTCCAATTGTGTTTTTAAGTGTGGGGGTGGATGAAGATATTTGCAATTCTCCCTGGAGCAACGACCCTGGAAAGACAAAAGCAGCAAATACCATCTTAAGAATAAAATCAGTAAATTGTAAAACAATGGCAATATCACAAAACGACCATTTGCATCTATCTTATACATTTTCATACATCATTTGTATTTCATGATACATTTAGAAAAAGTTATCAATTCATCCAAATGTATTATAAAAACTGAAAGATCAAGACTTCTCAAAAAGGCTAGAAGCTTACAGAAGTTCCTTTATTTTAATAATTTTAGTATCAGTATTTATATATTCAAATTTAAAAATCTACAAATCTCCAGGATAAAACTAAGACACAAGGTCCACAGAAGGCATGGTGATACATGCCTATAATTCTAGGGCTTAAAAAGGCTGCGTCAGGAAGGTCAGAAATTCAAGACCAGCCTGAGCAGCCAAATGCTGAGATCCTGTGTTTAAAAAAAAAAAAAAAAAAAAAAGAACAGGCTGTATGCAATTCAGTGTGAAGGCCCTGGGTTCAATCCCCAGTAAAACACACACACACACACACACACACACACACAAACTTACACACATGCACACACAATTCAGTTTAGTTTTTGCCATGATATCTTCTTGGTTAACTTAAATGAATCCAAAAGAATCATGAAGTTTATTACATATTTTTATTTGCTGTGAATTCTTAAGAAATGAGCTTAGAGAACCCAAGGCATACTGCATCTTTTGTAAACGTCTTTAAACGTACTCCATAACGAGTAAAATTCCTATCAAGCTCTGTAAGTCTGCTCATTAGAAACGACCTATGCATTCCCACTGTAGAGGGAGACTATAAGTGCTCTAGGGAAACACTGGTGAAATATGTAGCTTTTAATCTTTTAAAGATAAATCCAGCCTTTATCACCCAAGTGTATGAAAATAAGAAATGGACATAGTTACCTCCAAATAAATGACGGTGTAAAATGCAAAAAGAAAAATAAGTTATAACAGAATAATAAACACAAGCATTCCTTTCTTTGGGAATAGTTCTTTTCATCAAAAATATTCATGAATGTCAGGTGTGGTGGCTCACGCCTGTAATCCCAGCACTCGGGAGGCAGAGACAGGAGGATTGCTGAGTTTGAGGCTTGCCTGGGCTATATAGTGAGCTCAGAGCTAGCCTGAACTACAAAGCGAGACCCTGTCTCAAAAAAAAAAATATTCATGAACATCTGTAATACACAATTTCATATGACTCTACTTTTACTATTTCAATATACTGTCAGATCACATTGAGAGTGGAAGATCTCAACTGCTTTGACAATTTCTTTCACCAATAAGTCTAATTTAACTGTTTGTAAGAATAAAAGATTAATTCAATTCAATAATCACACTTTTGAGTTTTCTATGGAAAAACAAATTTGATTTTATACTTTAAATTGACTCAGAAAACTGATGATTACATATGTGATAAAACCTGTCACAATTCTAATTTGAATGCTCTGCTTGATTCTTCTAGATTCAGGTCTTTAAGCATCAATCTCTATGTTGAGCTAACATCATGGTATATTACTTGTAATTTAAGCAAGTTCTATGTAATAGTTGAATTCAGGAGGCCAGAAAGGAAAAGCAGTCAAAAACAAAGGCTTTGCAGGTCTTCAGACATGCAACACAGGCCTCATTCTCTCTGCTCACCAAGCTACATGAACTACATAAGACATTAACATCTTTAAGCTGCAGGCTCCTGATTTATACAAGTAGAATTTCTGTAAAACCTGAAATACTTCCACTATAATTTAAACTGCACAGCTAACAAGAGAAGAAACATTGGCACAGGTAATTTTTATGTCCATTAGTTATATATGCTGAGCTCATAGGCAAAACAACCCCATACATCTCAGAGCAAAACAACCACAAAACAATTAGAATCACAAGATAAGACACAGTATGACTGGCTAAAATAAATAAGCTCATGAATGGCACATGGTCCTATTTCATACAAGAAGCTGAGGCTTCCCAGAGAAAGCCTGCTTGTTCAGTCTCAGGGTAAATTCAACTGCAAGAGAAATTCTGGTTCCCAGTAGCTCCACCTACTTGCAAATAAACTGACTTGATTAAACAGTAGATAAATAAGGCTATCTTCACTCAGCATATTCAGTTATAGTCAGTTCACTTGGGTCATTTCTAGAGTACCACAAAGTATAAAGACAAACCTGCGCCTTGAGTCAGGCCTCGTGAAGATCATCAGTGTGCTTCCTACGCACTGCCTTCTAGTTCCTTTTTAGAAAATACACCACCCTCCTCACCTTCCTTGCTGGGATAACGCAGTCAAATATGTCTGCTATGAGACTTTTGATTTGCATTTTGTATTTACTAAATGTACTCAAAACCACCAGGCTCTTCCCACAGAATCTGTGTTCATGAGTTTGGGGACTCAGGGATGTGCACTTTAATGAGTATTCTAGAAGATTCTGGCATAGCAGAAAATGCTACAAAACAAACTGTGCAAAGGCATGTGAATCTGCATTGACACACAGGGAAACAATAACAGAATGACTTCTGCAAGTGAAATTTTTATAAACTTTCTTAGGAAGATCAAAACTTTTTACTGCAGACTGTACTGCTGAATAATTGTGGTTTCACAAATTAAAAAGTGAAGAATAAGTTAGAATAAACATCTTATAAGACTGCCCAAAGTCCTACAGAAAGCCACAAGAATCATACCCTCCTTTGATAAATAAGTTAAACATTATATTTGTACATAACATCTTAGGCCAACTCTAAGTTCCCAGTGTCACACATGCAAAATGAATTAGTGCCGATTTCTTCGTTAACTAACGGATGATGAATTCTACCCTAACTCTAAACACATGAAGATAATAGCATTAAAACTAAGTTTAATACCAAATCCAGGTTCTGAGTTATAATGATGTTTTTCTTCAGAAGCCAGAAATTTAAATTCATGAAAAACCTTGCCACAAAAGTAAAAGAACATGCCAGGCATGGTGGCTCATGCCTGTAATCCCAGCACTTGGGAGGCAGAGGCAGGAGCACTGCTGAGTTTGAGGCTTGCCTGGGCTACATAGTGAGCTCAGGGGCAGCCTGAACTACAAAGCGAGACCCTGTCTCAAAAAAAAAAAAAAAAAAAAAAAAAAGTAAAAGAACGTCATTTTTTCCTTCCCATTACTTACCCCTGCCCTTTCCCTTTGAATATTTTCTATTTCACAATATCTACCATATATCTAGAACTCATTTACATCTTCAGATTCTCATACCAAAGAAAAGATATGGTATTTACACATCTGTGATCTATTTATTTCACATATGACTATAAATGACTCAAATATCACTCTTTATGGTAGAGTAATACTCCATTTTATTAAAAGAAACATTGTCTTTATTCAGTCTCCAGTTAATGGGAATCTGAATTGTTTACAATATTTAGTTGTCACAAATTGAGCTACTATGAACATGGGTGCACATATGTCACTATAATATGATTCTTTTAATTCTTTCATGTATATTCCTAGCAGGGGAATAGCAGGGTTAAATGGGTGATGTTAAAAAAAGGTAAAAAAAGTACATGTATAAAAGGGATTTTGGGGGGGGGGTTGTAGGGTGGATAGGGGAATGGGAAAAAGTGAGAATTTAGACATGTCATATACAGTACAAAATCCTCAATACTGAGTATGATCATGATGTGTATATAAAATGTACTACTAAAGAATTCAATTTTAAAAAGTAAGAGAACAGAAGAAGTTAAAAACAAAAAAGGAGATCTGTAAATGTGAGCAGGGAGAAACAGATCTATGAACAGAACATATTTGATACATTTGTCATTAAAATCTGTACAGTGATAATTTGTTCTAAAGTCTAAAAAGTCTGAATCAGTATCCAGTGTTCACATGTACTGACTATTATCTAGGACCTACTTCTCTAAATTGTCAATATGGTTCACCTTAACATACAGTACAAAAATAAGAATATAAGTTTCTATTCAGGTTTCATAGGTATCCTTAATGCTCTAACTATACAAAGCCCAAGTCAATTCTCACATTTGTAGTTTGTTTCTATGTGACCCCATGGAAGTTCATGAAATTCTCCATGTGCTCATATATTTTCATTCCCCTTTGGTGTTAGGGATTGAGTCCAGGTCCTTTACAGTGAGCTACTTCTCCAGTCCTTTTTATATTATATTTGCTTACACAAGAGTATGGGCCAACTTCACACGTGATACAATTTAATTACTAAGATTTAAATTATAGAATATGGCAGAAGTTAGGGCATCAACAACAAGCCTGAGAAGGATAAAAATGAATGAACCTGGACACAGGAATTTAGTGGAATGAGAAAATTATTTCCTGGTTAGTTTTAACATTTATTTAAGAACTAGCTAGAAAATAAGATCGAACAATTTTTTACTCAGAAGTTGGCTAAATTTGGTAAAACAAAAATTTCAAGTTCTATCAGAAAACCAGGAGAACTCATTTCCATATTTAATTATATTTCTTCAACCTAAAACAAAGGAAATATTGTGATTTATGAAGTCAGAATTCAAGGAGACATGTTATTATGTTGCCAGATGGTACTTATAGGGTAGGGTTAAAATAATCCAGGTATATTTAGAGTAGACTCTGGAAGTAAAGGGGCAATCAAAAAATTATAGTGGAACCAGTTGATATTCATCTTTTCCAACTTTCATTCAATGGGCTTTTCATTAAGGCTGTTCAAAATAGAACTCATTATTTCAATTGCTAAAACAAAACTAGTATTTCCTTTGGGACAGCTGAGATATAAATGTGTTTGAAGCACTTTCTGAAAATATTCATTGCTCAGATGTTGGGCAAAATTATCTGTATAGGGAACTTGATAGTTTCCTATTGAAAATTCTCACCAATATTTTTGCTAAGATGATAAAATTTTGCCAAAGAAGCTCAATGTTTTTGTTGGTTCTCACTTTCAAAAATGTTTTATCAAAACCGGGCGTGGTGGCTCACGCCTGTAATCCCAGCACTCAGGAGGCAGAGACAGGAGAATTGCTGAGTTTGAGGCTCGCCTGGGCTACATAGTGAGCTCAGGGCCAGCCTGAACTACAAAGCGAAACCCTGTCTAAAAAAAAAAAAAGTTTTATCATTCTAAAATATTTTATTAATTCTAATAGTATCTTATGGAATATATTATTTTCTAGTATTACAATATATTACATATAAAATATAAAACTAACATACAATATTATTTTATATTCTAAAATATGTTATTTTAGAATATAAAATATATTATTTTAGAATATACAGTACTTATTTTAAAACTTTAATTTAGCAGAAGGAAATTTATGGGGCCAATAAGAAAAGCTTTTTAAAAAATTTCTTGATACATATTCAGATAGATATAAACACTCATTTTGTTTGCATTTAAGTAGATATGCGTTCAATTATTTCTTAGAATCTCAGTTTATTGGCTTTTGAAAGTAATGAATATCTTAGTCCATGTAACAGAGTATACTGAGGTTCTTAAATATGTATTTCTTGTAACTCACTTATTTCCATAAGGGATTATGTCAGTTTAAATGGGCACATGCAGTCTAAACAGATGTTCAGGGTTTCTCAACCTCAGCATTATACTGACGTTTTGGGCTAGATAAAATATTGTGGGAACTGTCCTATGCATTGTAGGAAATGTAGCAGCATCCGTCCCTGGCTTTTATGCTCTAGATGCTACAGTACCTTCCACCCCACTTGGCTAGGGACAGAAAGTGGGGTGAAGAGCCAGTGATTGCCTTATACCTAATGGAATTCAATGGGGTTTGTAATGATCAGCTAGTGTGTGGGATGTTTGTCTTAAAATGTAACTTGCATCTTGTATTTGAAAAAATATTTAAGAACCTTTGGCATATTATAGAAAAAAATCTAAGACACACCAAATTGTCACTTGGAGAAAATGTCTAGAACACTTCAAATACATACATTCTTATTAATGCATTTTCATTCTTATTTTGTTGTTGTTGTTTTACTTAAAAAGTCTCTGGAAATTTCACTTTTGGATGATATTGTTTGTGTTGTTTTTATAAATAGTATACTATTTTACAGGACAAAAATGCAGTGCATGTACAGTAAATAAGCAAATATTACACATTCACTATAATTAAATAATATGGTAAACTATATAGTAGATATATTCAAATTTCAAATGTAATTTTTAATCCTCATTTTGTCCCCAAATATTCATAACCCCTTAAACCAGAGAAGGAAATAAGATTTTAATTACATAATTTTCTATATTTAATAAAACAGCCCCTTTGCATCAATTAAATAGTGTTATCATAAGAAAAGGCAAGAAACCACATCAAAGCAGATCCAAATACCTACATTTTAATTTCTTCATTGATCTTTCTAGTGACAAATTTTACCAGATACAAATTCTTAGCATCCACTGAGAAGTGGAAGAAGTCAATTCCTCTCTTATTTTGCCAAGGCAGTAATCCCAAGTTTTCTACGTATATATACATATACATATAACTTAAATGCCAATGTATATATATGTATGTATATACATGTATAAACATATATATACACACACACACAGTTAGGCAGCATCCATATATATATATATATATATATATATATATATATATATATATAACATACACACACACACACACACATATAGCAGCATAACTTTCCAGATGTAAATTACTAATTCTTCATCTAGTTAACACAAACACCTGGAACTTAATTCAATTTTTGTAGCTGAAAGAACTTTATTTTAGCCATAAGAGAAAAAAGAAGCCAAAATTATGAATGCATTTTCACTGAAATGGTCTCAATTTCTTAAATTAGTTTACAACAGATAAAATATGTTTTCAAGTGAAGTACAACATAAGGCTAATTTAGATTTTTACCTTATCTTATAAAATGCTCCTATTCATACACACACTTAGACCTATAGGAACACATGCTGTGGCTTAACAATCATTGAGGATGCTAACAACACACACACACATGCAGACACCTTATTGAGTTTAAAATGTAATTTTATCATAGTCTGGAAGAATGTAAATGAAAGTGACTGCTGAAATTTAATAGTCATACTTTTGCCTGTGAACATCTAACTTCAAACAGGGATTTAAAGTTAGACTTTTCCAGTTAAAGTGCTTTCTCTAGAATTCAATAGCTGTTCTAGGGACTGTTTTGTAGAACATTCCTAAATTTGATGATGAAGATTCTTGGATATTAAAACCAATAGTGACATTTATAATATCCCAAAATATCCTCCATGCTGACGCAATATGAAAGCACTCTAACTCAAACCCTAGGATACTGTGACTTTTTCCCAGTGAACTTACAAGCTTTAATTACACAATTCCCATTACTCATCTCAAAAATGGCATAACTGAAATGCTACACCTCTACGTAAGCATTATGTAATGCAAGAGAGTTGGGTTAACTGCCACAGAGGAGGTGGAGCAAAGGAAAAAGGTCATAAATCACACAAATTCTTATGACAAAAATACCACTCTCTCGCCAGCAGCTTTTGTCTGTTTGAGATCACACACACACACACACACACACACACACACACACACACACGCACACACACACGGCTGATTGCAACAGTACACAGCTGAGAGTCATCTGAAGAAATCTTAACCTCCTCAGGGAGGACCTGCCAAAATGGAAGGCTATAAGAAGAAATAGCTTCACTTTTGTCTTCTACCTACGGTCTCCTCCCGGATTTAGGATCCTGAAAATTATGTCACTGAGACTAATGTTGAGTAGGGGTTACCTGGCACCTATTGTCTCCCCCTACTGCAAAGCCTTGTCGAGCTCCAAAGACGCAGCTGGCTAGCATCCCTGTACTGAAGCAGAGTCTCCATGACCTTGCAAAAGCCCAGTGACATTTGTTAGGTGCCAGCATCGTTAAATAGTCCAACATTTGTTGGCTGCATTTTTTATAGCATCATAAAATTAGAAATGCCAGATCACTATGTTTCTATTATTTTTTTTCAAATGTTTCATTCTTTTTTTCAGTATGGCAACTGTTAGACTTCTATACTGTAGCTGAAACACTTCTGAAGTTTTATGACTTCAAATCAGACACTCTTCAATCTTGGCTAATAATTAAAAGTCCTAACATTTACATAATAAAATTTAGTTGTTCATTTGTAGTGCATGTTTTTAATTGAGAAATTAAAAAGGCTTTACAAATAATTCCCAGTTCATCATTGTACCATTGTTAGTTAAATAACAGCATTGCTGTCTCATATATTTCTAGGGCTTTTCTGAGGATAAAAAGGAAGTAAAAGTTTTTAAGTAAAATGCACATAAATTTTTCAATAGTGTTACACAGCTCTCTTAAGGCAGTTCATTACAGACCTATGGCAGCTTCTATTTTATTCCTAAAGCAAAAACTCTCCGTATTTTAAACTCTTTCTCCATACAAAGTCCTGATTAAAAACTCAAATGCATATTGCACTATAATAAACAACAAAACTTACATAGTGCTTCCTATGTTCCAGGTACTGCTTTATGCACTTTCTGGAATTCACTCAGTCTCATCAATGTCACTGTCACCTGCATTTTCTCCTACATTTTACTGAAGTACAAGCAGTATAGTGAACTTTCCTGTTGCACTTAACCGAATTCAGACAGTCCTACCACAGGGTTGGCACACATCCCCATTAAGCTCGAGATCCTGAATTCATATGAAATGTATGATCACCTTTATGTGTGGACATTTTTCTAATCACTGAATGCTCATACTAGAAAGACAAATGGATACCCAGAACAGGCCAGAACAAAATAAAGACCTTAACCTCCTTGGAGTCCAGGTATGGAAAAGATGCTCTGCACTGTAAGGAACAATTCTGAAGATCAATCACACAATATTTCCAAAGCATAATGGAAAAAAATAAAATGTTTTTGTAAATAACAATTTACCCTTCTTACTTATTTTTTTTTTTTCCTCCCCTCAAAGGGATCTGCATTGCAGGATTAAGAGTACAAAGAAAGGGTCGAGATTTAGCTCAGTGGCTCCAGCGTCTGTTTAGCAAGCACAAAGTCCCTGGTTCAATCCCTGGCAACCACATACAATAATACCAGCG
The DNA here is from genome assembly GCA_004025085.1 of Thryonomys swinderianus. Classification (NCBI taxonomy): domain Eukaryota; kingdom Metazoa; phylum Chordata; class Mammalia; order Rodentia; family Thryonomyidae; genus Thryonomys; species Thryonomys swinderianus. The sequence continues at coordinate 1,642 of PVIC010005553.1, read as the reverse complement.
CAGTGACTCACGCTCACCAGCAATCAGTACCACACACCACAGTGCTGGGTATAGTGGCTCACACCTGTAATCCCAGCACTCAGGAGACAGAGGCAGGAGGATTGCTGAGCTCAAGGCCTGCTTGGGCTACACAGTGAGTTCAGGGTCAGCCTCAACTGCAAAGTGAGACCCTGTCTCAAAAAAAAAAAAAAAAAAAAAAAAAAAAAAAAAAAAAAAAAAAAAAAAAAAAAAAAAAAAGTACGAAGAAAAAACAATACCAACTGAGTCAAAATATTGGTTGACATCATCCAATGCAATCAGAGATGTAAAGAGGCAGACAGTGTATTATCTGTGTACTTCACTGGTCTGACATGATCTGAATATATTAAAAATTAGTGAAAAAGTTTTATGTAAGTGCAATGCATATAAAGTTTCAATATAGAAAGATAGAATTTAGGAAACATATTCTTTATGCATGATATAAAATAAAGGAAAACAAAGGCAAAATATTTTGATGATGGAGAATGACTGCATTATTTTTATTTATGCAAATCACCTATTAATTGTATCTACTAGAGCCAACATATACCTACAAATGCACAATGAGCCTGTGTTGGTGGTATAGTGGTGAGCATAGCTGCCTTCCAAATGCATGATGAATGTCATTATAAGTTTAAAAGTGATATCACGCAATATGTTTTAAACAACTTTTCCCAGTATTTCCATTGTAAATCTTAATACTCCTAGAGGTCAGAGCATGTATCATGCATGTAACAAGCGCCTAAGTAATATGCTAACCTATGAAAGATGCCTAAAATTTTGGCTGCCACTAATATAAAGAAATGATCACATTTCATTGTTCTACAGTATTTTATACATATCCATTCTGCTAAATACCAAAGACCCTTCTTTTTTATCCACTTCTTTACTGGCTCTGCTTTGTAAACGTGGCATTTCCTAAATGAAAACATATCTTCACCAATCCTGCCTGGAGTCCAGTCATGAAATGCTACTCCTGCACATAAACAGCCACGGGTCAGGAGAATAGGTACGAAGAGGTGATGAGGTCTTCATCACTGGTGACCACTCTCTCCTTCAGACAGATCAACTTTGTAATTGAACGAAATGTGCTCAATGACACCGGCAGTGTCGCTGTGGGGAATGCTGGCTGCCCTGCATTCCCATGACAATGTACTAAAATGATGCACAGCCCTCTGCTTGCTCTCAGACCAGAGGCTACAGCGAGGAGCGAAACGATTGGCTCATGAGCCCAGCGCATGTCTCTATTGGATGCCGACTGCAGCGGCGTAAGGAGTAAAGGAAAAAACGCGTCTTAACTCAAGAAAAAAAAAAGCAGCATTAGAACACAGGTGACCTGAGCCTTTGTTTCTGTCCTCACCCCCAGACACTTCTGCTAGCTTTCCACAAAAATATCTAAACATGAGAAGAAGTGACACTCAACAAATGCTATCTAAAAACAATCACTGGGTATAAAACAGCAAATCTCAGGGCCGGAGGGTTAGCTCAGTGGTTCCGGCGCCTGCCTCGCAAGCGTAAGGACCTGAGTTCGATCCCCAGTTACCACATATAATGCTGGGCGTGGTGGCTCACGCCTGTAATCCCAGCACTCGGGAGGCAGAGACGGGAGGATTGCTGAGTTCGC
>PVIC010005552.1:8156-57511 GCA_004025085.1 Thryonomys swinderianus | reverse complement strand
AAAAAAAAAAAAAAAAAAAGTTTATAGAGAATTTAACATTGGAGAAGAAATTTAAGACAAAAATTTGTTTTTAAAAATTTAATTATAGGGGCCGGAGGGTTAGCTCAGTGGTTCCGGCACCTGCCTCGCAAGCGCAAGGTCCTGAGTTCGATCCCCGGTAACCACATATAATGCTGGGCGTGGAGACACGCCCACCAACAATCAATACCGCATACCACAATGCCGGACGTGGTGGCTCACACCTGTAATCCCAGCACTCGGGAGGCAGGGACAGGAGGATTGCTGAGTTCGCGGCGGCTTGCCTGGGCACCATAGTGAGCTCAGGGCCAGCCTGAACTACAAAGGGAGACCCTGTCTCAAAAAGCAAAAAAAAAAAAAAAAAAAAAAAAAATTAATTATATATATTTTTAAATTACATATTTTAAAATGGAGTAAAATGGTGAAAACTCGAAACTGTCAGAGATGCTTCTGATAAAAACTTTCAAGTTTGTTTTATATCTAAAAAATAAACTTTCAAACAATAAAAATACTCAAATTAGCTCTCCATTTGACAATTTTTAGTAATACTTTTTTTTGCTTGTTTTTAATCCTATTCTCCTGAAAAAAAGACTATCTGAATTTAGGGATTATTATAAATTATATTATTAATTTTCAATTATTCCCAGACTTAAGTAAATATGTAATACCTAAAATCTATCTTGAGTAAATGTTCATTTGTGCCAAAGAGAAAAATAAATTAGTAATTTTTTGTAGTTGAAATAAGTATTTTTGTTATCTTAGCTTCTTCCTTCCAACTCTTCTACCTTTCCAAACTCTATTAATGGACAAGGGGTTAAAAAGTAATAGTAAGTCAGGGTCAGGTATAACTCTCAGTACTAAGGAAAAATACTGTCAAATGGTCATAATTCTTAAACCATTTAAAATTTTCATTTTGCATTTATTTAAAGAACTTTTCTATTGTTTATATATTTGTATTTTTTGTGTGCAAAAAAATAAACCAAGTAGTTAAGGTATTTCTAGATCTTCTTTACATTTAGAATCTAACTGTTCTGGACCACTTAATTTAGTTATTAATGTCTTTTTCTTTCTCTTTTTATTTTCTTTTAGTTTTTTTTTGAGACAGGATCTCACTTTGTAGTTCAGGCTGGCCCTGAACTCACTATATAGGGCAGGCTAGCCTCAGACTCACAGCAATCCTCCTACCTCTGCCTCCCGAGTGCTGGGATTACAGGTGTGAGCCAAAACGCCCAGCATGGTAGTATGTGGTTACCGGGTATCAAACTCGGGACCTTGAGCTTTTGAGACAGACGCCAGAACCACTGAGCTAAATCCTTAGCCCTGTTAATGTCTTTTGCTATCCAGTATCAATCTCTGTGCCAGCAAGAGGATTTGTGAGTCAGAATTTTTTTAAAATGGGTCATATATTTTCTTACAAGTCACTGCCACTTATTCTGCACATTTTATAATTGTATTTAATTATACCAGAAGAAAGTCAGTAGGTTGTCTTCAGGCAACAACCAGGACTTGTATTCCTTCCTTGAAGTGGTCCATAGAAAACTGCCTAGTCAGGTACTCCTTCTTCCTTGAAATGGTCTGTAGTATGTCATAGTTGCAAGTGTCTAGTCATGCTACTAGGAATAACAACTAAGCTCATGTAGGTACCAGTTGAAAATTGTTACATCTACTACCACAGCGGAATATAAAATGTTATTGCTTGCAGTGGTTAACTCATCCCAATTTGATTATTCTGTTTTTGTGAGATAGGGTCTCACTATCCTGTAAAGCCCAGGCTAGCCCTTAATTCGCTTTCCTACTGCCCACTGCAGAATGCTAGCCTCAACAGGCACATACCACACCATTCTTAGCTCTAATTTTGTATATATTTAAAAGTAGGTAACCAATCTTATAATTTATACATGTATATATGAATATAAGGTAATAATTTATTAATGCCTTATTAAGATGACTTAAATTTTTTTTTTTTTGAGACAGGGTCTCGCTTTGTAGTTCAAGGCTGGCCTTGAGCTCACTATGTAGTCCAGGCAAGCCTCGAACTCAGCAATCCTCCTGTCTCTGCCTCCCGAGTGCTGGGATTACAGGTGTGAGCCACCACACCCCACACTGTGGTATGTGGTATTGATGGTTGGTGGGCGTGAGTCTCCACGCCCAGCACTGTATGTGGTTACTGGGGATCAAACTCAGGACCTTGCGCTTGCGAGGCAGGCGCTGGAACCACTGAGCTAACCCTCCAACCCCTTAATATTTTTAATACTTAAAAAAGTATTAACAATAATGGTGAAATTAATGGAAAAGACTATAGACTCTGGGTTCTCTGATTTTAAACGTGGGAGAGTTGAAACCATCTTCCAATTGCCTGCCATATCCAACCATACATTTTGCTGCTCATCATTATTTGCTGAACAAATAAAAAGCACTTGAGAATAAGATCTAGAATCATTATCGTGAACTATAGTGTAAGGCTTTACTTGATTTGTTCCCTTGACCTATCTTTTCAATTTCATTATTTTCTTGCTAAGTGTCCCTTTCACTAACACCAGCTACTGTTCTGCTTGTTACAAGAATAAAGAGCTTCCTGTCTCCTGGTCTTTGTGCTTGTTATTCTATCTACCTGGATAACTGTCTCCTCCTTACTCCCCAAATGAGTTTTGCATCTTTCAGACTATCTTAGCCTCTTCCTTCCCTGTTGGCTTTCTTCACCACTATCACATAAATAATTCCCACCATGCATCCCCATTCATTTCCTTTACATGTTTTTTGTTACTTTCTTGCCTGGCCTTTTCCACTAAAATGTAAGTTACAGATGTATAAGGACAGTCTCTATTTTGGTTATTATTGTACTTGAAATGCCTAAAAGAATCCTTATTACACATAAATAATAAAGTATTCTGAATTAAATATGTAGATAAAAAGATAAAAAATTCAACTGGTCAGAAATTAGGAAACAGTTAAAATAGTGGTAGGTCAGTATGATGAACAGAAAGCTTTTTGATTTCTGCTGTTAGGCAGTCTACGATGTGATAACTTCTTCATATGCCCAGATAGTAATATACATCAATAAGGAAGGTGTCCATTGTTTGAGGTGTTTTTATAGTAAAGTAGACATATTTTTTCAGAAAATCTAACAATTTTTAATGAAAAAATGAGACACAAAGTACTCTCATAAATTGGAAAAAAGGTTTCACTATGTCAGAACCAGCAATGTTTATAAGAGAGGGGAATATTAACAACTTATTATCTTCTTATTTTGCCCTCTAAGTTATAAACAATTAGTTTCCACAGTCTCTTCTGAACTAGTTCATGCTTTAGAAAAAAAGAAAATAGTAAACCTTTTTGAAACTTTTGGATAGAGAATTGAAAAGTCCTGGAGGTAACCATTAAGAAATAATAAAGTACACAGGATTTTTTCTATACAAGGTTCTACTATTAGCTTTTATATTAGGAATAAGGAAAGAAACTACAACTTATCCAGCACCTATTTTATCAGCTATGGTAGAGATTTTAAAAAGATAATATATATGTGAATACACTAACCACAAATGGTAAGTATATGATCCATATTAGTTACCTTTCTTTTTTCTTTATTATGTAAATTATAAACAGAGTATCTTATCTATCTGGAATTTTTGTTTTGTTTTGTCCTTGTTTTGTTTTTGAGACAGGGTCTTGCTTTGTAGTTCAGGCTAGCCCTGAGCTCACTATGTACCTCAGGCAAGCCTCGAACTCAGCAATCCTCTTGTCTCTGCCTCCCGAGTGCCGGGATTACAAGTATGAGCCACCACACATGGCATTTGTGGTATGTGGTAATGATTGCCAATGTGCGTGAGCCACCACGCCCGGTATTGTTGTATGTGGTCACCGGAATCAAACCAGGGACCTTGCGCTTAGCTAGGCAGGTGACAGAACCACTGAGCTAAATCTCCGGCCCATATCTGGAAATTCTTATACAAAAACTACCTGGAAATGTTCTAGTCAACCCAGAACACTAACCCAAAGCGAGGATCTGAGGGACTAAAGCAGTTATCAGTAATTCATATGCTTTATTCACAAGCATTTCTTTTTTCCAGTAGTGGGGATCGAACTTGGCATGTCTTTTTTAAGTCCACATCCAGAAGTTATCCTAAAATATTGGTTAACTAGATTTCTAGTCCACAAAGAGAAGCAACAAATTAAGAAATTGTAAGGGAAGTAGGAGGTAGGTGCTCTATTAGTTGCTATCATATTATCCTTACTTCATTTTCTGTTCCCGGGAAATAAAGTAACAAAACAACATGTAAAGTAAATGAATTGGGATGCATCGTGGGAATTATTTATGTGATTGTGGTGAGGAAAGCCATTGGGGAAGGAAGAGGGTAATTATACAGACAAAATTAAGAGTTGGTAGAAAGGGGCTGAGGGTTAGCTCAGTGGTTCCGGTGCCTGTCTCAAGCGCAAGGTCCTGAGTTCGATCCCCCATAACCACATATAATGCTGGGCGTGGAGACTCATGCCCACCAACAATCAACACCGCATACCACAATGCCGGACGCAGTGGCTCACGCCTGTAATCCCAGCACTCAGGAGGCAGAGACAGGAGAATTGCTGAGTTCACGGCGGCTTGCCTGGGCACCATAGTGAGCTCAGGGCCAGCCTGAACTACAAAGCAAGACCCTGTCTCAAAAAGTAAAAAAAAAAAAAAAAAAAGTTGGGAGAAATACTTAAAAAGGATGTGAAGAAAGTGAAGTGGTTATAAATAACTGGTCTTCAAAAGCATACAGAGTACTTTCAACTACAGTAAAAATAAATATTAATGAATTAAATTTCCATGTCTGGCATACATTATTCAGAATTATAATTTTTCCTGTTTTGGGGTTTTTTGTTTATTTTTTTCTTATTTTTGAGACAGGGTCTCACTTTATAGTTCAGGCTGGTCTTGAAATATGTAGCCCAGGCAAGCCTCAATCTCATGGCCATTCTCCTGCTCTGCCTCATGAGTGCTGGGATTACAGGAGTAAGCCACCATGCTTGGCCTATTCTTGGTTTTTTGAGACAGGGTCTCACTTGCGGTGCAGGTTGGCCTTGGACTTATGGCAATCCTCCTGTCTCAGCCTCCTGAGTGTTGTGTTTAGTGACATGAACCATCATGTCTGGCCACTGTGAAATATAATTTTAAAAAATAACTTTTCATTAATCATCGCATGTTAATTTATGAAAAACTACTTCACTAACAGATTAGGACTTTCCTTTTTCTCAATTTAAGGAATGATGTGATAAAATGATACATGAGAAGCATGTGAAAGACGCCATGGTCCTTTAAATGAAGTGCTTTATAGGCTAATGGTTCAATTCTGATCAATTAGAAGATTAGATAGTACTTATTAAAAACAAAATGACAACCTTCAAAGAAGGGAGAAATCATGCTAAAACCTAAGAAAAGAATTTCGAGATAGGTTTCACTATATTGCTTAGGCTGGTCTTGGATTATTGGGCCAAGTGATCTTCCACCTTAGCCTCTCAAGTACCTAAGACTACAAAGGCATGTGCCACCATGCCTGGCTTGGAAACTTTGTTTTCCCTGTAGTAGGGGTTGAACCAGAGGCCTTGAGGATACTAGGCAAGTACTCTACTACTGAGCTACCTCCTTGGGCTGCAAACCCAATCTTTTTTTTTTTTTTTTTTTTTTTTGAGACAGGGTCTCACTTTGTAGTTTAGGCTGGCACTGACCTCACTATGTAGCCCAGGCAAGCCTCAAACTCAGCAATCCTCTTGTCTCCGCCTCCTAATTGCTGGGATGACAGGCATGAACCACCACACCCAATTGCAAACCTATTCTTAACATGCACAGTTAGATGAAAAATCTAGGGCAGATTTATAATATGAGATGGGAAAAAATTAACAAATGCCACTAACAATACATAGAATTGACATAAAAATGATGAAAACACATATAAATTTTGTACAGTGGAAGATAATTAAGTTCCCATAACACTCCTTATGTCAAAAGTAAATTTGGTATCATAACATAATGTATAAAGAAAAAGTATAAAGTCTGCATTTGGAATATACAGCACGCTTCTGCCTGAACTGTCACAGATATTCCCTAACTAAACACTGGAGGGCATACACATGTATTTTCAGTCTAAAAATATATGTGCATATAGTTCAAAACTTATTCTGAATTGTTTTAACTATAGCTAAAAATCAAGCACTAATAAATTACACTGCTTTAATGGAAACAAAGAACTTAGGATGATTTAAAATTCATAGGCTCCATAATGCTGACATAAGCCCCTGAAAAATGTATTACAGTGTGAAAGATGAAGAGTATGTAAGTAAAATTATTCTTTAATAAAATTCACACTGATCATATATCAAAAATTCAAAGCAAAACCTCAGAAAGAAATGTACTCAACTACTACAAGTACCAGCTATGATTAAAATGCTATATATATATATATATATATATATATATATATATATATATATATATAGTTAATCATAGGAGCCTTGCAATAGGATTTCTACATACCACATTATCTTTGTTCTTGCTCTTAAATGAAGTTTCTGTTTCCATAGGAGCATCACTATAATCCCCTTCCAAGTTCTGCTTCTCAATTACTGATGCACTAGCCACGCTGAAGAATCCATGGACGTTAACACGAACTTTAACTTTTATTTTGGAATTATCACCATCAGATTGTGGGAAAACATTCTGAATAGTGAAGGTCCCTTAAGGAAAAAAGAGCTTTGATCAGTATTAATTTTTATTCAAAATTTGGACTGTCATTTTTTTTTTTTTTGAGACAGGGTCTCGCTTTGTAGTTGGCTGGCCCTAAACTCACTATGTAGCCCAAGCAAGCCTCTAACTCAGCAATCCTCCTGTCTCTGCCTCCCAAGTGCTGGGATTACAGGCGTGAGCCACCACACCTGGCATGGACTGTCATTTTTAAGATGATGGTGAATAAATGTAAAATTGTGATCAGATCCTGATTAAAATTTGTATGGGGCATGCACTTTTTCCACACTGTCTCTTTCACATCAAATAAATGTGGTATTAATACTCAAAAAAGTCAAGTAACTTGCCCTAAAGTTACTTCTATTTTTCATCAGTGCTATGAAAAAAAGAGTTGGAATATGATGCAACTCTAAAACCACAATAACAATGTTCAATTTCTGAATTTGAAAACAAAATATATATTATCTTTTTAGGTTGCTTACAAGTTGTAATCATCCTGGTAATTTATTTAAATAAAATCAAGACATTTTTGGGCTCTTCCCAAGAAAAATAAGAAAAGAGAAAGTGATACAGAGGAATCAGGTAGTAAAAAATTTGCCTGATCTTTTCTCAGTTGCATTCCAAAATCCCAACATTCATATACTGAAGTAATAACCACTTCAGTAACTCAGGATGTAATTCTTTATGAAGATTGAATCTTTAAAGAGGTAATTAAATTGCAATGGATAATTAGGGTGGGCCCTAATTCAGTATGACTGTTGCTCTTATAAGAGAAATTTGAAGAGACACACATACAAATGTGAAAAAATGTCATGAGAACATGAGGATGACCATCTAGAAACCAAGGAGAGCGAACTGGAATGAAGCCTTCCTTTATAGCCCTCAGGAAGAAACCACAATTGTTAATACCTTCATTTCAGAATTCTAGCTTCCACAACTGAGACAATACACAGAGTCTGCAAAAAAAAGTATACATGAGGAAAACAAAAACTTGTATAAATATATTAATACTAAATTTTTTGAGACATCATGAGGTTAATAAAAGTTACCTTTGGCCTCTCCAATTACAAGAGGTGGTCAAAGTGGTGATCATCAGCTTCCAGAAATTAGTATGGCAAACTGCTTAAGTGTGTATACATTTTTTTGGCAGACTCTCTATATTTCCATTGCTTAAGTTATCTAGCTTGTGGTACTTCTCAGCAGTCTTACTGAATGAACATAACTCTCAATAACTTCTGCTTTAAATAATGTACTTGAAACTGTGAAGTCTTTTAGTCAGTATATAGAAAATTTTACAATTTAAAAACTGCTTTCTTTAAATGCTATTTATAGCACCTAAAGTAATTACTCAGTTAAAATAGGTATTATAGTCTCCTGTTCTCATTTTTAGATAATCCAATAGTATTTATTATAGCTGTTGCTGTAAACAAGTTTCAAAATCAGAAGTCAGCATGGTAGCACAGTAAGATTTGAGTTTTCTTATCAAAAATATACTCACAGACTTTTCAGGTCAATTGTACAGCATTTTAAATATGGAAGCTGAAATGAATTAAGATTACTAAAAACATGTACACTTATTATAGAAATAAACTGAGTACAAAAAGTGCATACTAAAATAAAGTATAGATATGTTTCTTGGAAAATCTAGGGCTGGCTTTGGTGAAATGTCACTCTGTTTCCTTGATTCTATATATTATTTATAAAAGGTCAAAAATTGTGGAAAATTTTTTTTGAGTTTTCTTACCAATTCTTGGATCAGGATAAGGCACTTCATGTAAGTTAGTATAAAATGCTTCTAGTTCAAATGGCTCCTTCTTGTGGAAAGTAATAACTTTTGAGAATGGAGCAGGATGGTTCTTACAGAATACTTCACATTCCCTAAAATGCAGTGGGAAAGACACTCAAACACAAATAGAAAACTGCTCATTCACCTTATTACAGAATCCATTCATCTTGAATTCACAAGAAGCAATAGCAAAGATATATATGTACAAATATAAGAAAAAACAATTACTGATTTTGTTACAAACTTGCACTTGGCCGAATTTATGGCTCAAAGTTCTCACAATAATTAGATGATTCTATAATGCTTAAAACAAATATTACCTGAGAATATGCACATTTTAAGGTCAACATGCAGAGTCTTCATACTGAGGACCAACTTCTGACCAGTTATCTCCAAAAATACTTGCCATATATAAACCTCTGTAATTCTAGCAACCTTTTAAAAAGATCTTTTATTTGGATTTTAAATTTACACATGGTACAAAATTACAGACAGGGCAAGGAACATCTGTGTATCTTGTATCTATGTTTGCTGTAAATATTTTGTCCATTGGTCTCAACATTTGGATGCACAAACTATCTGTATTTTTTTGAACCAACTGATAGTAATACATACATTATTTTTCTTCCACCCTAAAACACTTCTTCATAGGGATAGTTTTTGATACTTTACTATTGATAGTCCAAAATTTTTAGTTATTGTAAACAATGTCCTTGAAAGTATTTTCCACTTGTAATACAAGAAGTGTTAAACCCACACAAAACTCAAGTGCTGTAAGAGAAATGGTTTATGATTGTTTATAGTGGCCCATAAACTTACTTTTTAATACTATATATCATCATCCTGTTAATTTAATCATGCAATGTGTGAAAAATCTTCATATTTATGAACTCTTTCCTCTATTGTCAAGAGCCTAATAAATACAATCTTCATTTTTTATTGTAATCATTAGTATAGACTTTTCAATTTAGCTTCTCATACATTTTCTTATTTTTCTAGATCACTTATACCTGTAATTGAAATTAAACTTTACAGAATAAAACTCATCTTGCCTCAAAATTGACATTAAAACAAGCAATTCAAATGTTCTCCAAGTCATTCAGATAAGGCTCCTAATTCAGTTTTGAAATTTGTACTATTTCAAAAACTTTCAATTTTGGGGGGATATTAATATGTAGAAATAAAAATTTGAGGAACTTCAAAATTTAAGTATAGGTTTGGCTATTTTACAAGCTATACTGCTGAGTAGTAGGTAAGTAAAATATCCAAATAGCAATTTTGATTTTGGTAAGGAAGCAAGTTACTTCAGTCGTGGACAGTGCATGGTGAATGAAACACAGATGTCAACAAAAGATCTAAATTCACAAAAGTAAGAAAATATTTTTATTATTGGCATGTTACATTTAGATATATAGGAGAAAATAAACCTGACAGGTATTTGCAAGAATATACATTACCAAAGTTTTTAATGACTTAAGTTTGCAGTATTTTTTTTTTCTTTTTGCTTTTTGAGACAGGGTCTCGCATTGTAGTTCAGGCTGGCCCTGAGCTCACTATGGTGCCCAGGCAAGCCGCCACGAACTCAGCAATCCTGTCCCTGCCTCCCAAGTGCTGCGATTACAGGCGTGAGCCATCACATCCGGCACTGTAGTATGCGGTGTTGATTGTTGGTGGGCGTGTCTCCACACCCAGCATTATATGTGGTTACGGGGGATCAAACTCAGGACCTTGCGCTTGTGAGGCAGGCACCGGAACCACTGAGCTAACCCTCCGGCCCAAGTTTGCAGTATTAATGTGCATACTCTAGGTCAGTAATTTTACTCCTATAAGTGCTTACCAGATACAACTGGACAAGTATATATGCTGAAGGATATTTCTAATAACAAAATAGCAAAACTTGAGTATAGTATAGTATACAAAAACTTGTCTGTTCACAAGGAAAGGTAATATAGAGCAATGTTTTAAAAGCAAGATGCACTGAACATATAAACTAAATAGTTGCATGCTTTTATTTATGGACGTTCAAAGACAAGGGCTGCAGAGAGATAACACTATTAAAAATGGTTACCCCTGTAAAATGGGCTAAGGATGTTGGGATATAATAAATGTAGGTAATGGGCTGGAGATTTAGCTTAGTGGTTCCAGAGCCTGCCTTGCAAAATCCCGAGTTTGATTACCAGTAACCACATACAATGCTGGGCGTGGAGACTCACGCCCACCAGCAATCAATACCACATACCACAGTGCCGGGCGTGGTGGCTCACGCCTGTAATCCCAGTACTCGGGAGGCAGAGACAGGAGGATTGCTGAGTTCGAGGCTTGCCTGGGCTACATAGTGAGCTCAGGGCCAGCCTGAACTACAAAGCAAGACTCTATCTCCAAAAAAAAGTAGATATTTAAGTTTTCTATTTGTATTCTGTAATTTTCATTTTAAAACAAGCATGTTTCACTTTTACAGTAAAATATGACATTATAAATATGCCCAACATGTTTTGTATCATTTTTATATTCTAACACTCTATTTTGAAGTAGTTGACAGAATTATAACAAGTACAATGTCTCTAACATAAAAGAATAGGTTAAATTGGTTAAATATTTATGATAAGCTCTAAGATTTTAAAAATAACTCACCCAGTTCCATCTTCAAAGGAGGTCTTCCATCTTAATGTGATTGAATAGGGAACAATGTCTGTTATAGAAAATTCACGCACTTTGAATGCTGGTGAGAGAATTGCACACTGAAAATAAAAGTATACCATATTTGAATCAACAGATACAACCTTATTTAACCCTGACTGAATCACTTAATGAAGTCCTTCTAGCAAAACTGTTACTTTTAAATATTCCCTTTTTTGGTTAAGATCCAGAGAATTTTTTATGTAATCTAATAAAAATTAATGTAACATCTTCAGATCTCCAAAAGGAATTTTAAATAAACACAATTCCAAGAATTTATATTATTTCAGTATAGATATAAAATCCTATTATAGTTTTAAAATATAAAATGATGCAAAAATATACTACAATTTCAGTTTACTTTAGCTTACTGACAAGTGATTATTTAAAAGTCTGCTTTTGGGCTGGAGGGTTGGCTCAGTGGTTCCGGCGCCTGCCTCGCAAGCACAAGGTCCTGAGTTCAATCCCGGTAACCACATATAATGCTGGGCGTAGTGACTCATGCCTACCGGCAATCAATACCACATACCACAGTGCTGGGAGTGGTGGCTCACGCCTGTAATCCCAGCACTCCGGAGGCAGAGACAGGAGGATTGCTGAGTTCGAGGCTTGCCTGGGCTACATAGTGAGCTCAGAGCCAGCCTGAACTACAAAGTGAGACCCTGTCTCAATCAATCAAACAATCAATCAATCAATCAATCAATAAATGGCTGCTTTAGACTACTACTACTTCTACTAAAATATAAAGAAAAAGAAAAACCTGTAATGCACATCCTCTTGCAACAGCTTCATCAGCATTTAAAGTGGTACTTATATCTTTAAGAAAGAATTTAGAAATCTGTTCCTTTAGTGCAGGAATTCGTGTTGCTCCTCCTACAATTTCGATACTACTTATGTCTTCACGTTGTAAGTCTGGAAAAAAAGTATTTTTCAGTGAGAAAGATATGATAGTCTTAAAAAGTCTGCAAACAGTAGGCTTCAGAAAGTTTTCTTTCCAGAGGGGAGCTGAGACAGGGTTAGACTGTAACTGAAGCTGGTATTGAACTCACTACATAGCCCATTATGTGCCCTCAAAATTCCCAGTGATCTTTCTGCCTCAGCCTCCAAAGTTCTGGGATTACAGATGTGTTCTCCCATCCATATTTTTTCTGGGTGCCAGAAAAAATATTTTTTTTTTTTGAGACAGGGTTTCATTTTGTAGTTCAGGCTGGCCCTGAGCTCACTGTGTAGTCCAGACAAACCTTGACTCAGCAATCCTCCTGCCTCTGCCTCCCAAATTCTGGGATTACAACCTTGAGCCATCACGCCCACCATTTGTGGTATGTGGTATTAACTGCCAGTGGCTGTCAGTCACCACACCCACTACTGTTGTATGTGGTTACTGGATTGAACCAGGGACTTTGTGCTTGCTAGGCAGGTGCCAGAACCACTGAGCGAAATCTCCAGCCCCCAATTTTTTTTTTTTTTAGGTATCTCCTGAATTTTAAAGAACCTTAGAGTTCTTCAGTTTTCTTGTACCTCACAAACTTCTACAGAAGGTGTTTTTCATTGGTTACTGAAACAATTTACTTTGTGTGTGGTAGGCCTTACACATTCCAGGCAAGTCCTCTGTTAACTTTAATATTTATGTGTTGCTGAGTCTCAGCCCTTTTTATTTTGCCCCAACCCTTTTAAAATACCTATTTTTATTGGTATACATTGTGATGCATAATAATTATAACCATCTTGGAGAATTGGTATATATACCTATGACATTTTAATCACTTTTACTTTCTCTTCTTTCCATCTTCTTCCCTCCATCCCAGATCCATTCCCAACTCCATAATATTTATCTAACTGTTCCCTTATCATCTCTCTCTTATTTTCTTTAGTTTTTTCCCCTCTTATTTTGTTCTTTATTTTTATTCTGGCATTTTCACATAAGGGAAAACATACAATATTTAACCTTATGTGATTGGTTTATTTCACTTAGCATTATGGTTTCAAAATCATCCATTTTCATACAACTGACTAAAATTTATCTTTAATTATGGCTGAATAGTATCACATTTTCTTTATCCAGTTATCTGTTAATGGGCATAGAGTTTGTTTCCAAAATTTAGTTATGATTCATACAGCTATAAACATAGATATGCATGTATACTGTCATATGGTATCTTTAACTCTTTAATCTTGAGGAAAATACTCAATAGAGGTATAACTGGGTCAAACACAATTCTTGCTTTTAGTTTCTAGTGGAATCTAGAGGAATCTCCATTTTGATTTGCATAGTGGTTGCAGCAGCTTATATTACCATCTTATTTATTTGAGACAGAGTATTGGTGAGTTGCCCAGGCTATCCTCCCAAGTAGCTGAGATTATAGGTATGTGCCACTCTGTCTGGCTTTGGTTACTGAAAGTCTTTTTAAAAGGAATCACATCTCCATTTTAAAACTTTTTTTTTGAGACAGGGTCTCACTTTGTAGTTCAGGTTGGCCCTGAGCTCTCTATGTAGCCCAGGCAAGCCTCGAACTCAGCAGTCCTCCTAACTCTGCCTCCTGAGTGCTAGGATTACAGGCATCCCATTTTAACCTTAATTTCATTTTACAATCTTCTAACCCTATATAAACACCTCTAAATAGAAGTTTAATGAGCTTTATGAGTAAACAATGAAATACTCAAGGAAGAATTTTCAGAAAGATTTCTAGTGTTCTATCTTATGAATAAAGAATGTGATATGCCCTTAAAAATTAGAAATATCTTTTATAGAAAAATGAAGTTTTTAATTGCTTTTACCACACAGTTCACTTTTGACAGAAATTTCTACTTACTAGCCTGTTCCATTACTGCTTTTAAAGGTGGTTCAACTCTGGCCAAGAGGGAAGCACATAACTGTTCAAATTGAGCTCTGTGAGAAAATAAAATACATTGTTTTGGGATAAAAGGTTGAGCATAGTTTTTAAAAAAGACCAGCACAGAAAAGAATCAGATATGATCTCAACATTATGAAATATACAAGTACTTTTCAAACTGAAAATATACACGGTACCTGTTCATTTTACTAGAAACATCAAGGTCATTCATAAAACATTCAATGTTCAATGGAAGATCTGAAGCATTTGCACTCATTAGCTTCTTCAGTTTTTCACATTCCTGATATAAACGCAACAAAGCCCGAGAGTTTTCTTTCACATTTATCTTGTATTTGGCCTTGAACTCATCACAGAAGTAGTTTACTAAAGCTTCATCAAAGTTCCTGCCACCCAAATATGGGTCAAAGGTAGTAGCCAAGACCTGTTTAATTGGAAAAGCAGAGTTGAATTTTCAGAAATAATAGATTAAAAAAGAAAAACAAATCTCTAACATGATATTAAAAAATTAAAACACTAAGAAGTTTTCTGATTAGCAGAGGTGCTGAACCTGGAATTAGTTATATTATCACCTATATTCAGCTAATATACATCCTTAATTTATGATATACTTAATATAATAAAGATTCATGTATCATAAAGAATTACAACTTCATTATTTCATATTCTTTGGTTCTGCAATATCACTGTACTAAAACCAAGTTTAAGAGAATAAAAAGACATGTCTAAGATATGAACAAGACAAACACATTTTTAAAAGGTAAATACTGTAAATATTCAATGCACACATCAGTAAGTGGCCTGTCGACAATTATTTAGAATAATAAGCTCAGGAAGTTGAGGATTGAACATTAACAGCTTTTGTCAAGCCTGGGCAATATAGCGAGATTCTCACAGGAGGGGAAAAAGCATACATGAGATAGCAAAAAAGAAAGCAGAAATAAATATAGAAGTAGTCTTAAATAAGCTCCCTGAGGAGCCAGACATGCTGGCACATGCCTGTAATCCAGCATTAGGGAGTCCAAGGCAGAAGGCTTACTGCAAGTTTGAGGTCAGCCCAGACTACATAGAGTTTTAAGGCCAGCTTGAACTCAAAGTGAGCATCTGTCTCACAAAACAGAAAATAAAAATAAGCTATCTAAACTATGGGTGTCTAGCTGATAGTTATCTAGAAGGGGTGAATAAGTCCCAGAACTTCAACACTGTGGAGCAATACATCTAGTTTCTTGAGGGTAAAATGACTACTTATTGTCACTACAAAAAAAATGAATCCCACTGCTGGGGTGGTTCTGAATGAGAAACATCATAAGAGGATGTGGGTACAATCTGAGTATGATGCTAGCAGACTAGCATGGACAATCAACGAATTGACTGCTTGTGAAGTATTATCTAAATTAAAAGCTAAAATTAACTTGGTAGGTGACTAGTGCCAAGTGTGCATTCTTCAGAGAGAAAGGGCCATATTCTTTTGAAAGCCTCTACAATCTAAAAATTATACATCACTATGCAGTTATCTACTAAAATGGAAGGGAAAAATACTTTATGTTAGCTGAGCATGGTAGCACAAATCTGTAGTTCTAGCACTCAGGAAGCTGAGGCAGGAAAATCGCCATGAGTTTGAGGCCAGCCTAGACCATATAATGAGTTCAAAGCCAGCCTGAACTACACAGCGAAATCCTGTCTCAACAAAAGAAAAAAACAAAACAACAACAAAAAAGTTAAAATTTAAGACTGAAGGCATAGTAGTAAACCTATTTATACTAAAAAAAAAAAAAACCCAAAAACCTCCCCTTGGGCTGGAGGGTTAGCTCAGTGGTTCCGGCGCCTGCCTCGCAAGAGCAAGGTCCTGAGTTCGATCCCCGGTAACCACATATAATGCTGGGCGTGGAGATTCACGCCCACCAATAATCAACGCCGCATACCACAATGCCAGATGTGGTGGCTCACACCTGTCATCCCAGCACTCGGGAGGCAGAGACAGGAGGATTGCTGAGTTCGCAGCGGCTTGCCTGGGCACCATAGTGAGCTCAGGGCCAGCCTGAACTACAAAGCGAGACCCTGTCTCCAAAAAGCAAAAAAAAAAAAAAAAAAAAAAAAAAACCTCCCCTGTATTCACCATGAGTCATTTCCCTTTAATGTTCTGATTACAAGGATATTATATAAAATTGTAGAACAAAAGACTGTTGCAGAGTTGGATAAACCAAAGCATACTATCTTCTCAATAAACTACACATAATGTATAGTGGAGAGAACACAAGTGTAGGTCAATAGTTCACATTTTTATAATAGTAAAAATGAATATAAAATTAAGTAAGACCTTAAATAAACACATAGAAGTATATTATAGAAATGTTTAAATGGGACTCTTAGAAAGGCTAAATAATATAAATCATTTTAGAAAACATTTCCTGTTAAGATTATGCTCCTTGATAACTGATTTAACACACACACACAAATCTAACAAATATTATAGCAAGTATTATACACTAGGCATCCCAACCATTTTATAAACATTATCATGTGTTTCCTCACAAATTCTACGAGACAGTTACTGATATTGTCCCCAGATAGAAAATTATGTAGGGAGGTTAAGAAACTTGTTCACAGTCAGTTTTTAAAGTCCAGAGCCAAGGTTAAAGACCATGTACTAAGGTTCTGTACATAGTCTGTGCATTTAATAATTAAAGTTAGATACAGCAAATCATTTACTTACTTTAAGTTTTCCCTTGTTAAAAGCACAAACTGAGACTTGATAGGCAGAATGTCCCATATCAATAAATACTACATTTCTTGGTTTCTCATCTAATGAGGGAAGATCCTGTTTATAAATTCCATATGCTAGTGCAACTGTGTAAGAACAAAAAAGCGTAATTCTAGTATCATAATTACTTGGAAAACAAGAAATAAGTTACTTTGACACTGTACTTTAATACACAGTTCAGTAATAATTATTAGTTTAAAAGTAAATTCACTTTTTTTTATTGAATTCTTTATTGGTACAATTTATATACATCTCAAAATCACGTATAACATTGGGGAATTTGTACCAGTATATGACACAAGTTAATTCTCATTTTTACCCATATCCCTACCCACCCCCACCTCCTCACCCCCTTTATACATGCTCTTTTATTTCTTTCTGTATTATGTTTATTCCTTCCCCTCATCACATTCACACACCAAGTTTCCTATAGAAATTTCCCACTCTATAAAAGCTGTCAAATGAGCTCTAGAAAGTATGACAGCTTTTATAGAGTGGGAAAAGTAAATTCACTTTTTATGAAGTTGGTTTTTTTAATGCTCTATGTATCTTTATGTATATAACAATAACTACTCTTTTTTTTTCTTTTTTGAGACAGGGTCTGACTTTGTAGTTCAGGCTGGCCCTGAGCTCACTGTGTAGCCCAGGCAAGCCTTGTACTCAGCAATCCTCCTGCCTCTGCCTCCCGAGTGCTGGGATTACAGGCGTGAGCCACCACACCTGGCACTGTGGTATGTGGTACTGATTGCTGGTGGGCGTGAGTCACCACACCTAGCATTGTTGTATGTGGTTACCGGGATTGAACTAAGGACCTTGTGCTTGCAAGGCAGGCTCTGGAACCATTGAGCTAAATCTTCGACCCACAATAACTACTCTTATAACCAACAAGATGTATTTAGTTTCCATCAAAATGTTCTACTTCAAAGCAGCAAGCTTACAAGAACCAATACATAGCAAGAATTAAAAATAACTATATTATTAAATAGAAAAAGCTTTCTGATAGTGATTCTTAAAACTGTAGTGTGCTTACCTGCTGTAGTTTCATTCATTAGTCTTAAACAATTTAAGCCTGCAACCTGGGCTGCAGCCAGCACAGACCTTCTCTCAGCATCAGTAAAAAAGCTAGGAACCTGATATTTTAAAACAATAATTAAATTAGTTTGAGGTAATAAATTTACTTGAAAATTTCATCAAAGAAAAACAAAATAATTGCACTAAAACTTAGGTAAGTTTAAGGCAAAGAATGCTGTTTCAGTTACATAATTATTTTTTTTTTTGCCAGCCAAGCCTCAAACTCAGCAATTCTCCTGCTTCTACCTCCCAAGTGCTGGGAGTTACAGGCATGAGCCACCACACCTGGCCTGTGGTATGAGGTACTGACTGCTGGTGGGCATGAGTCACCACGCCTGGTATCCTTGTGTGTGGTTACTGGGATCAAACCAGAGACCTTGCATTTGCCAGGTAAAGCACTTGAACCACTGAGCTAAATCTCTGGCCCACTAAAATGTTTTTAACAGTTTCAAATAATCAATTAAATGGCAGGATTGCCAAAGTTTGGTTAATCTAAACACTTCTCATATTAGTCTGGTTCTATAGTTTGGCTAGTGATTGTTCCTCTGAAAAGTCACATTTTAGAAGCTTAGTTTTTGGTGTGGCTCTTTTTCAGTTGTAACTCTTTAGAGAAGGTCCTCAGGTCAACTGGGGGCCGCTGCCTGGACAGAGACTGCTGAACCCCAATCTCTTTGACTTCCTGTCTGGCAATGTGATCTTCTTCCCATACATATTCCTGCCCTATTACTAATATTAGGCCCTTACTAGAATTAATGGGGCCAGTTGATCTTGTTCTTTTAGCCTCCAAACCTGTGAACTATATAATCCTATTTTTTGAATAAAATTACTCTATCTTATATATTTTAAATAATATAAAGAATATTATTTAATAAAAAATAAAAACCTAAGGCTGCTAAAAAATGATTAAATACAGTACATATACATATAATGATATCCTATGTAACTGTTAGAATTGGGTAGATCTACATTATCATGGTGGGGGTGAGAATTTAGCTCAGCAGTATGCCTGCCTCACAAATGCAAGGTCCTTAGTTTGATTCCTAGTACCAGAAAAATACAAAACAAAACATTATCATTGAATAGTATATTATATTAACAAAGTCATGTATAGCATAATTTTATTTTTGTGTATGTATATACAACCAGAAGAATAAAATCTCAAATATCTAAAGTAGTTATATCTCCAAAAAGGGGAAATACATACTATAGGGAAGCTATGTCCATATATATTTCTTTAGCAATTAAATAAATTCACTATATTTCCACTAAAAATTAAGTACAGTCAGACTTATAGCTAATATTCATCTATATTTGGTTCTGTCCAAGTAAATAGTACTTTTAGCCTACAAATTTCTATACAGCTAATTATGAAGTACAGTCACGCACAGAATAACTTAAGGCCCCTCCATCTCTAAGTAGTATACTTCAATGTTTGTTTTTGATTTTAGAAACTTCATTCAAAATGTAGAAACACTAGAAGAGAATCTGAATTTTATTTAATAAGCTTGTTATACTGACTTGGTATTCTCCTGGCAAAAATCTGAAATTATAGAATGTGGTTTATCTAAAATTCATTAAACTTATAAACTAAGTAATTTTCTATTTACTAGTGATCTAGTAGAGCACAAAAGAGACAAAATATTTGTTCATTCAGAGTTCACAAAGGGTCAAAAACACCAACTACAAAGTTGAAAATTCTTATACAATGTTCTGACATTAATTTCTTTTTATTCTAGTACTGGGGATTAAACTCAGGACCTTGTGCTTGCCAAGCAGGCATGGTGCAACTGAGCTACATCCCTAGCTTATGACATTAATTTCTGACATCAAAATAAAAATAAAAGCAAGTAGGTTAAATAGGGAAAAGTCTTAAATTAAGATGAATTTTTAATTTTTATTTGATATTCAAGTGAGAATGTAATGAAAAAATTACAAACATGATCTTGGGATTGAACTATATCCTTCACATTTTTAACCTATATACCTAAAGTCAATAATATCCTCATCGGGTGATTCTGAGGCATATAAAATATCTAAAAGAGTGCCTAGTAAATTATTTCTATTACTAAATGAATAAAAAAAACATTAAGCTTTAATGCTTTTCTTCCATTAAAAATTTACGATTCCACAGTTAAGTACTAAATTCCAAATGCCAATGAATTAGCTCAGTGACACCATGCCTGCCTGGCAAGAGCAAGGTTGTGAGTGTGATCCCCCAGTGCCATTAAAAAAAACAAACAAACCTGAAATGTTAAAAGTGATGCTCAGAAATAAGGAATTCAAGTTACTGTTTTCTAATGAAACCAGGAAAACCTCTAGTGAAAACCAGGAAAATCAGGATACAGCAAGAATCACTTAGCCTGAGGACATCTTCACGTATCTTTTGGTAACTCTTTGATTCAGTGTATTTGTGACAAATTAAAAATTTACATGTTTAGGGCCGGAGCGTTAGCTCAGTGGTTCCGGCGCCTGCCTCGCAAGCGCAAGGTCCCGAGTTCGATCCCCGGTAACCACATACGATGCTGGGCATGGAGACTCACGCCCACCAGCAATCAATACCACATACCACAGTGCCAGGCGTGGTGGCTCACGCCTGTAATCCCAGCACTCAGGAGGCAGAGGCAGGAGGATTGCTGAGTTCGAGGCTTGCCTGGGCTCCATAGTGAGCTCAGGGCCAGACTGAACTACAAAGTGAGACCCTGTCTCAAAAAAAAAAATTTACATGTTTAAAACGGTAGCTCGTTTGGAATAACATTCCATCCTACTATAAATGCTAGCTTCTTTGAAATACACTTCACATACAAAAGAAAGTTTTTTTCACAAAAGAAAACTTCAGAATTATCATTACCAGATATTTTCAGAAGCAAAAAGCAGATGACTTTTATTAAAGCTTAAAATGTCTGCTGTAACTAGACTTGAAAATGCTTTTTCAAATACGTAAGATAATCTACCACACAAAGTAATTATCTTCAAACTCTTTCCTTCAATTTTCTTACAAAAAGATTCTAGAATGTTACAAAATCATTAGTTCATTCCCACCAGCCTAAACCACTGAAAGTACATGCATGATTGTTCTATGTGGGCCAGTGGCAGCAAAACATACAAATTATGCCCCCCATCCTGAACATGCTAAATAAAAAATATCTGCCAGGAACTTTCAGAAAAAAAAGTCTGTTCTCTTTCAAAACTTCAGTCCGACTCTGTAAAAGGGAAATATTATTATACATATAACAATGATGTAAAAGAATTTTTTTCTAATGATATGACTCTTGTGTAGAAAAGGTATCCATATTAAGACATTATATAAATTAAATACTAGTTAATAATAGTCAGTGGAATTTTAAGAGACAGGTAGGTAAATAATTGTTTTGTTAAAGATCCTTAAAGAAAAATCTTTTTTTCTGACACAGAATATATAAAACCTCAAATTTCCAAATGGGAACTTTATATTGTATCAAAAATATTAAGGTCCTTGGAAGTGGGAAGTTAAGTGCTACCTATAAGATTCCTATATAAGTGACAGATGCAATAGCCACTAAAAATTCACATAATCAGATTTGCTGATTATAAATAACTGACTTTACAGAAATTTCAAAACCTAAAATTTTACTATAGAAGGTAATTTTTTTAAAAAGGAAAAATCAATTAATTTAGATTATTTGCTAGATAAGAGACAAAAACAAAGGGAAAAATATATTTCTATACAACATGAATACATTGGAAAATATGACTGACTGAAGTAAAACTTACTGAAATCACACAGTCAGCTACTGGTTTCTTTAAAGCATTTTCTGCAATTTCTTTAAGCTTGGCCAACAGCATTCCAGTAACTTGCTCAATTGCAAAAGGTCTCTCTTCTTCTAGGTACCGTACCTAAAATCAAAAGTGGAGAATGTCATTTATTCTTGTCATCAAACCAATATTTAGTTACCTTGTGCTTTCTATATAGTAGATACACAGAATGAAAAAAACAATGTCCTAGGCTCAAAGTTTCATTTCAGAAAAATTTTCTAGGACCATGACCTAAAGGAAAATACTTATAATTTCTCTCATTTTTGAGTCTACTACTACTATCTTACAACCAACTAAATACTTTCAAGTCCTTAACTTCTTATATCCACCACTTTCCACAAAAGCAATTTTTATACTTTATTACCCAAGTGTGATAAAATAAACAATGCAGGAGAAAAGGATCAAAATTTTCTTTTGAAATTTATAACTCCATGGGTTTAAAACAAAAGCTTTCATCAGTTTGGGAAAATAAAATGAAAATATCAAGAAAATTTTTCCTTAATTTCCTTCCTTCCTCCTTCCTTCCTTCCTTCCTTTCATTTTTTTGAGACAGGGTTTCACTTTGTAGTTTAGGCTGGCTCTGAGTTCACTATGTAGCCTAGGCAAGCCTCGAACTCACAGCAATCCTCCTGCCTCTGCCTCCCGAGTGCTGGGATTACAGATGTGAGCTACCATGCCTGGCATTATGTATGTGGTACTGATTGCTGATGGGGTTGAGTCACCACACCCCCTATTGTGGTATGTGGTACCAGGGATAGAACTCGGACTTTGTGCTTGCGAGGCAGATTCCAGAACCACTGAGCTAATCCCCAGCCCAATTTTTCTTAAATTTTAATGTATAATTCCAAATTTTCTAGGGACAACTATTAATTACAGAAAAATTAAATATAATTTAAATTAAATATAAAATTTAAAAGTTACTTTAGAAAAAGTGTTACTTTTTCCCTTGATGGGTTGTATTTAAATAATATATTATATTTCTTTCTTCTTAACATTAAAAGTGTTAAACTGCTACATTTTATTCTTAAGTTTAAGACCTCTCTACAGATAGGCACATAAAATGAAACTTTTTTTTTTTTTGAGTCAGGGTCTCGCTTTGTAGTTCAGGCTGGACCTGAGCTCACTATGTAGCCCAGGCAAGCCTCGAACTCAGCAATCCTCCTGCCTCTGCTTCCTGAGTGCTGGGATTACAGGCGTGAGCCACCACGCCCGGCAAAATCAAACTTTTCAAACTGCTTCCTGACCAGTGAATACTGAGGTACCTGTACTTTAATCAAGTAACTGAATCTTTATGACAATCAAAAGTTTAAAAGCGGGCCGGAGGGTTAGCTCAGTGGTTCCGGTGCCTGCCTCGTAAGCGCAAGGTCCTGAGTTTGATCCCCAGTACCACATATAATGCTGGGTGTGGAGACTCACGCCCACCAACAATCAACACCGCATACAAAGCAAAAAAAAAAAAAAAAAAATTTAAAAGCAACACAAAGTACCTTAGGATTCACATGTTTTTAATTTACCAAGAAAAAGGGCATGTCTTTCTTTAAAACTGATTTTATTACACATTATGATCATTCATCATTGAGGGTTTGTACCAGTACATGACACATCCTGATTCTTTTTTTCCCATTCCCTGCCCTCCATACAATTCCCCACACCTACATACATAAGCTTTATTTCCTTTTTTCTTTAACCATCAAATTTTTTCTTTCCCTTCTTTATTCACCCCTATCCCCAAGAACATGTCTTTTATCTCTGGATTTAGAGCATGAATTTTTTTTTTTTTTTGAGACAGGTTCTCACTTTGTAGTTCATGCTGGCCCTGAGTTTACTATGTAGCCCAGGCAAGCCTCGAACTCAGCAATCCTCCTGTCTCTGCCTCCTGAGTGCTGGGATGACAGGCGTTAGCTACCACTCCCGGCACTGTGGTATGTGGTATTGATTGCTGGTGGAGTCACCACGCCCAGCATTGCAGGTGGTTACCTGTGATCAAACTCAGGACCTTGCACTTGCAAGGCAGGCACCAGAACCACTGAGATAAATCTCCGGCCCAGAATGGACTAATTTTATTCCATAATGCTAGGCTTTTTGGAAGGGTCCCGGGGACTGTCTTTATGCACATTGTCTTTATGAATAAATATGTTCGTACCTTAATATATGACTTACCTTAAATCAGATCTAAAATTGATATGTTTGCTTCCAAATTCATTTACAAGTAAGTTAAAAAGTAAAAACAGGGTAGGTAGAGATATGGGTAAAAATGAGAATTCACTTCTGTCATATACTGGTACAAATTCCAAAATGTTGAGTGTGATTGTGAACTGTATATAAAATGTACCAATAAAGAATTCAATTTAAAAATAAAGTAAAAACAAATACTATGTTAAATTGCTGCCTTAAAACCACCAAAGCATAGTGAAATAAGGGGAAAAAATCAGATACCATAGTTTTAGTGACTCTATGGGTACAGTAATATTGTATTTCTTTGTATAAGACTTGTAAAAGTTAGATGAAACAAGTATCAAAGTATATTCAAACAAATGTATAAAAATAGAATCCACGAGGAGTTGAACACTAATGGTCAGTCTGAAAAGTTGAAGGCAGTTCAACACAGGGCTGATTTTCAAATCCTTCTGAACTACATTACAGACATCATTGTGAATGTGCAAAACTTGTATTACTTGAAAAATTAGATCTTGGTAGACTTTAAAAATATTTATTGTGAGTGCCAGGCGTGGTGGTTCACGCCTGTAATCCCAGCACTTGGGAGGCAGAGACAGGAGGATTGCTGAGTTCGAGGCTTGCCTGGGCTACATAGTGAGCTCAGGGCCAGCCTGAACTGCAAAGCAAGACCCTGTCTCAAAAAACAAAAACAAAAACAAAAACAAAATATATATATATATATATATATATATTTATTTATTTATTGTGTTTTCTCCAGCTCACTCACAAAGCACGAGCTATTTTTTCATTTTGAAGAATTAAATCAAAAGAATATAATTAATTTAAATTTCAACCTGAAATAACACTGCTCAGGTGATCACTAACCAGTGCTTACCAGATCTAAACTATATCTGAACTTATATCTCAGTTTTGCTATCATAACACATTCATTTCCTAGGTTGTAACCGTTCATATGCCTGCAGATCCACCTAAAGTACAGCTCCATCACTTGTTTCATTGTTTTGTTTCTTAATATCCATAGTACACATGTATCAAGTTGAAAGTTAATTCTTTTTTTTTTTTGAGACATGGTCTCACTTTGTAGTTCAGGCTGGTCCTGAGCTCACTATGTAGCCCAGGCGAGCCTCGAACTCAGCAATCCTCCTGCCTCTGCCTCCCAAGTGCTGGGATTACAGACAGGCGTGAGCCACCATGCCCAGCTGAAAGTTAATTCTTAAAAATAGCTTCACTGACACACAATTTACATAGCATAAATTTATCCCTTTGGAAGTGCATAATTCAGGTTTTAGTATGTTCACTAAGTTGCACACTAATCAATACTATCTATCTAGCTGCAGAACACTTTTGTCACCCCCTCAAAACCCCGTACCCATTACATGTAATTCTCCATTTCCCCTTCCCCATAACACAGCATCCACTAATCTGCATTCTGCCTGTGTAGTTTGCTGTAGTTTGAACATTTCAAACATACAGATGTGTGGATTTAAAAAATTGTATTAGGTGCCGGGCATGGTGGCTCACGCCTGTAATCCCAGCAATCGGGAGGCAGAGACAGGAGGATTGCTGAGTTCGAGGCTTGCCTGGGCTACACAGTGAGCTCAAGGCCAGCCTGAATTACAAAGCGAGACCCTGTCTCAAAAAAAAAAAAAAAAAGAATTGTATTAGGTACATGTTTGCAATAAATGTATTCATTGTGGGAAGTTTGAACATATACATGTTGCATGTTAGTCCTTTTCACTTCCCCTTCTCTTTTATTCCTTCCCTTCCTCTGTGACAGTTAACTGTGTCAACGAGTAATAAACACCCAACTAAACTGGATCAGCATAGTTCTGGGTGTGACTGCAAGGATTTAGGGAAGACAGAGGACCCACTCTGGGTAAGTGGCACCATTCTGGTTTGTCACCTGAATGGAATAAAAAAGGAAATGAGGAAGAAAGGCTGCTTCTGTATCTGGAGGAGCTCCAGTCTTCAGCTTCACCTTGCACATCGTCTCCTAGCTTCCAGCACGGACTCTTTGGCCTTCCAATGCAAAATCTTCAGGCTTCCTGACACTCATCCAAGACACTACAGTGAGCTCCAGGCTTTCGACCTTGAAAGTCGAAAGTCCCTTGGTAGTCTTCCACACCTGACTCCGGCAAGCCAGTGTAAGCCTGTGAGCAATGACTGATATACTCTCCAACCCTAAGTCCCCTTCCCCCTGGTACAAAGTCTACCTCTCCCTGTTTCTTATTATTTCTTGTATTTGCTCTTTAAATTATTTATACTTTGGGTTTCTCACTTAAGAAAAACTATATGATTTTTAACTTTCTGTGTCTGATTTATTTCATTTAGCATTATCTCAAGGTGTTTCCATTTTCCACAAATGACTCAAATTAACCTTGAAGAATGACTAGTATGCCACTGTATATATCCATTTCTTGAGTTTTGGACAGATTAAAAGACACAGATGCCAAGAACTTGCTATTACAACTTTCTTGTCTTGTTTTCTCTAAGGTGTCCTTTATTGCCTTTTCTCCTTTTACTGGCCCAAACTCGCTCTGCAGACCCAGTTCTCCCTCACTGTTCACTTTCACTTTTTCAAGGAGATTCACCTTAAGTTTGAGGCAAATCTGAGCTACAAAGTGAGTTCAGCCTGAACTATAAATGGAGACCCCTGAAACCACTCCTTTAAAATGGTGTTATGAATACTCATATTCAAGTTATGAATATTCATGTTATGAATACTCAGGTTCAAGTGCATGTACATTTCAAGTTTCTTGATTATTGACAGGAATGGAACTATTGGGTCATACAGCAATTCTGTTTTGAGGTATCCCACTACTTTTGAAAACAAAACAAAAATTTATTAACCAATTTCTGTTTTGGAATATGAAATTAAAAATCCAGAATCCATCTCATAGAACAAAAGTTCGACTTCTTAACTCCGGTACTTTAATATTTTTAAATAAAATACTTTTAAAAAGTATTACCTTAACTCCTGCTTTAATACTTTTAAAAATCAAGAGTCATCTAAATTAGAAAAACTCAAAGCAACTAGCACATTCTTTGGGGTTATTCTTCTAAACCACATATGTTTTTGCCTTTCTATGAAATGCTCATGACAATGGAATACAGCAGAAATTTTTTGTCTCAAATTCTTGTTCTTTGAATTTTTCTAGGTAACATATTCGAATTTCATGCAAAAATTCAAAAAATTGCAATCTTTTCATATAGGTGATTCAGCTATTTTTAAAAAATTTAATTTAATTTATTGGTACATTATATGTACACATCATAATTATACTCCACATTGAGAATTTGTACCTATATATGACATAACTTAATTCTCATTTTTTCCCTTTTCCCTACCCACCCTGTTCCCCCCGCCCCTATATATACAAGCTTTGTTTCCTTTTTTTCATCAATTTTTTTCTTTCCTCTCATTACCCCTCAACCCCA
This sequence comes from Thryonomys swinderianus, assembly GCA_004025085.1. Taxonomy (NCBI): domain Eukaryota; kingdom Metazoa; phylum Chordata; class Mammalia; order Rodentia; family Thryonomyidae; genus Thryonomys; species Thryonomys swinderianus. Next base: position 30,227 of record PVIC010005552.1, on the reverse strand, counting down.
TTTACCTTTGAATATTTGCTATTTCACAATATCTATCATGCATTCTAGAACACATTTACAACTTCAGTTTCTCATATCAGAGAAAAGATACGATATTTACACATCTGTGACCTATTCATTTCACTTGTAAGTATGTCCTTAAGGTACGTCCATTTGAGTATAAGTGGCTCAACCTCATTATTCTTTATGGCAGAGTAATACTCCATTTTACTTTAAAAAACACATCTTCTTTATCCAGTGTAGAATTGATGGGTATTTGGATTGTTTCCAAGATTTAGCTAGCACAAACTGAGCTGCTATAAACTTGGGTGCACATATGTTGTTGTGATATGAATCTTTTAATTCTTTTGTGTGTATATTCCCAACAGGGGAATTGGTTCAGCTATTTTTACAAACAGTTATACAAATATTAATAATTTCTTCCTTGTCAAGGAAATTGGCATTTAGACAAAAATTATAACCTAAATTAGAATTTTTTGGCACCCTTTAAAGTTATTACAAAAACTGTGTAACATCTTAGGTGTATATGTACTAAATTCACAGGATAACAAATCACAAATAACATTATCTTATTTAGTATCTTTATTTGGAGGATACTTTTGTATTATGGGAATATAAAGTTTACCTTAACTCCTGCACTTCCATTAGGCATCTTCTGCAGTTCATAGGGAAGCCTGATTCTTTCCATCTGCACAATAGGGTCATCAAATGATCTCCCGTGAAACTTTTTGAAGCCATGAATTGTGTTTCTTACATTTGTGACTATCTGTTGGCAGTAAACATTTATACTTATCAAATAATGAATGGATATAAAATAAAATACGAATACATAAAGCCACCAAGTCCCCTTGTGCTACAGATCCAAGTTCAGAATTATATCAATTTTCTGACTTCCTAATGATAGTAAAGTGACACAATGAGAATGTATATATATTTAACTATTACCTCCTAAATTTTCCAGTTATCCTAGGGTTTAATATGGTATCTTCCAAAGAGAGAATACAAAACCTCAAAATTTCTCAAATAATATGAAAACCCATGTACAACTCCTATCTCTTTGATCTTTTCAATACTTTTGTCCCAGTGTGTATCTTCTTTGATTTCTTATTTCTCTTTTCTTTTCTTTTTGTGAGACAGGTGCTCACTATGTAGGTCCAGACTAGGCTCGAACTCGAGAGCCTCTTGCCACAGCCTCCCAAGTGCTGGGATATAGGTATGCACCACCATGTTTGGGAATTTTTTATATCTTTCTACTTTCATGTCTGTGTTTTTATTCAACCTTTGTTTTACTGTCCAATATTTTATCCTTAATATCTAATTTTTTGTGAAAGATTATGTGTTAGATAGTAATGAGACATGTTTTTAAGCTAGTAAATTAAAATCTCTTCCATGTAGCAAGGTGTTAAGCAAAGAGGCTTAGTTTATAAATGGCTTATATTTTTGCAAAATAATTTTTTAACTAAAACATGTGGTTGAAGCTATACAGTACTGTATACTGTGATTCAGTATCCTATCTAGTAGGGATCTTTAAAGCCAAACAGATGTTAATCTTCAATTATGGCATGAAAACTACCAGAAAGTTCAATAAATAAGTTGATTTATGTAGTTTTAAGGAAAAAAAACCATGATTTGATTTAAAAATTAAAAAAAAAATTTTGAGACAGGTTCTAACTATGTAGCCCAGGCTAGCACAGAACTTACTATGTAGCCCAGGTTGATCTTGAACTTCAAGAATCCTCCTGTCTCAGCTTCCTGAGTGCTAGGATTACAGGCACATACCATGACCAGCTCAAGACCACTTTCTTTATAGGTCATAATTATCTGTGATATTGGAAGATCTGCTAGAATACAAGATGTAAACTTAAGGGAACTATTTTAGCCCAAACTCAATATTTATGCATAATATCAAAGTAGAAGATAAAAATATTTTCAAATATATGACAATTACAAAAAAACAGGTTTTGATAAAAACAGCAAAAATTTCTGGATAAAAAAGTCAATAATCCTTACAAAGTTATAAGGGAAAAAAGCCCTATTAAAGAAAATTATTTTGAAAGGAAGAAAGGATGGTCCAGGTATATGTGAAACATAAGAAATAATTAAGGGCTTTTAGTTCAGTAAAGAAAGTCCTGAAGTATAAAAAGTTAAAAGTTAATGTTCTAGTTGGGCTCAAGCCTACAATCCCAGAACTCAGGAGGCTGAAGCAGGAGGACCACTCAAGTTCAGTACCAGTCTGAATAGTATACATATCTGTATACAATATTGTATACAATTTTTGTATACAAATAAAAAAATTGTATATAATATTGTATACAATCATTGCTACATATTTACTTACATAAGTTAAAAAGAAATAGTAACCACAATGGGCTACCCTGGAAATTTGTTCCTCCATTTTCCCACCTTCTTTTACAAAGGCACTGGTTATTTGTCATTGAAATGTATGTTCTAGAGATATTATCCCTCATAAAAAACTGATAACATATGGAAAAATCAATGGCAACTTTGTTACTATAATTCAGCTAATTTTGCCTTTAAGTCAGAACTTCCTCATTAACAATTTACCTGGCTTTTAGCTGCATTTCCAATGGCTCGAGTTCTTGATCCCAAAGATATACAGGCCCTAAATAAGGAAAAACAAAAATACTGCTTGTTTCCATGGCATCTTTTTATTAATGTGCATTATATTGCTTCTCATATAATGCACATTTAAAAGGATTAGTACAAGCATGCTATTTTAAAAATATGTAGTGTAGATCAAAATTTTACATAATTTTATTAAACTTTCCTACATGATGGGATAGTGGTCAGAATAAGTGTTAAAACTTAAAAAAAATATTGCTTCCCAAAATTGTTTTTCCAATTTTATTGGTCTATGATGTTAATGAAATTACTGTACTTAGTAAAGCAAGGCTTCTTGGATTTAAGTCCTATCTGCCAGTTTGACAGCTGAATATACAAATTACATAACCATTATTTGCTTCAGCTTCCCATCTGGAAAGTACAATGATAATACCTGCTCATAGTATTATGTGAGGATTAATACATACAGTTAAATGCTTTGAATACCTGGCATGTGATAAACATTATAGAAATGATTTGTTATTTTAATCACTGCATTTAAATGTAACATTAAGCAAGTTTAGAATAATATTTTCATCAACTACAACTTCATTTTGTGATTCAAGAAAATGCTTCTGTGAGTGCAGTTTTAATTACAGGGAAATATTCAACCAACAAACATTTTTAGGTATGATGTATATACAGTAAGTACATGATGTGTATATATTGTAATCCCTCTCAAAAATTTAGTTTATTTAAAAAATCAACATATAGAATATATAATATTAACTGATATTAGCAAAAGGTAAAATGTTGGAAAAGAAAAAGAAGCATGTATGTAGAGGGCAGCAGGGTTGTAGGATGAGCAGGGGAATGGGAAAAAATAAGAACTCATGTCATATACTAGTACAAATTCTCAATATTGAGTGTGATCATGATGTGTATATAAAATGTACCAATAAATAATTCAACTAAAAAAAGAAAAGGGATAAAGATTTTTAATTTGTATTCATTTTTTGAAAAGGGACATTACTAATATATAGGTAATGCTATATTAATCTGTCCCCCAAAGGTTTATATGCAGGAAACTTGGTTCCTGATGTAATAGAACTTTTAAGAAGTAGTCCTGGAGAGAGATGATTAGGTAGATCTTGGGGCACCATCCTCAGAAGGGATTAATACCCATATCAAGAAACTAGGTTAGGTATCATATGACTAGATTAGCTCCCAGAGAATCTTCTGCATGTGGCTGGTTTCCTTTCTACTTCTCTGCTGTTTTTATACAGCTACCAGACATCCTTGCCAGAACTCTGTACTGCAATGAATCCTCTGGACACCACCATTGTGAACTAAATAAGGCTCTTTTATATGTTACCCTGTCTCAGATATCTTGATACAGCAGTACAAAACAAAGATATGTAATTCCGTTCTCAACACGAAAAATGAAGCAATCCTCTTGAAGACTCTCTGAGACCCTCTGCAGAAAACTCTCCAATTGTGCCCTGACTAAGTAAAAACTTAGGTCTTCCTGACAACCAATAAAGCTCTTCACAGTCCCATCATTAGCTGTTCCACTCTGTAAATTCAGTGCAGGCCAACTACCCTGCTGGTCATTTCTACAGGATGTCCACCTCGATACCCTTGTACATGCTGCTCCTTCTTTCTGAATACTGAATATATCCATCCATATGGCTTGTGCTATCTGCTCAAATGACAGTATATCAGAAACACTTTCCCCCAAAATCTTAAACAACAGTCTTGCTCCTCCCCAACAATGATACCTCATCACTGACCCAAGTTTTCTCTGTACTGTGTATAACCATCTGATATAATTCATTCATTGTTTTTCCATACCAGAATGTGAATCCAGTATGGTAGCCACTATCCACATTTGGTTAATAAAATCTAAGTTACTAAAGAAGTTCAGTTCCTCAGAGCTATAAGACCCAAGCGCTTACTAGACTCATATTATCTAGTGGATATACAGAGTATGAAACATACATAGAACAGATATACAGAATAGAAAGTTCTATTGGATAAACCCTGGTCCAGATCTTTGTCTTATACACAGTAAATATACTTAATGAACAGAATGCTAGTCTTCAGGATAATGCTTATTCGGAAATTGGGAAAAATACAACTTGGCTAGTTTAAAGGGACAGTTTGGCAACAGAGTATGTAGTCTCAAATGTCAGATTATAAATCTGAAACTTATTCAGTTGGTAAAAAGAATTCATTAAAATGTGTAAACAAAAGATACAACAGAATAACACATGCTAATAAATACACAATGGAAAGGTAATATTCCATAGTAGTGCTTATCAAGGTCTGAACAAGACAATGTTATGTTGCGGACCACTGAATTTTCAGAGAAGGCACCCTGGGAGAGTGAAGTAAGAAGTAGGAGGATCACATATTCAAGCTCAACCTAGGCAATTTAGAGAGACCCTGTCTTAAAAAGATGGGGATGAAGTTCAGTATGAAAGGTCTGAATTCAATTCCCAGGAATGATGGGTGGGAGACACTCATTCAGTAGATTTAACAGGTGTTTGTTGAATAATTACTATATACCTTGCTCTCTCTTAGTTACCAGAGATAAAATGGTGAAGGAAAGAAAAAAATATTGTCTTGGCTCTTTTGGATCTTACAATGAGACCCTGTAATATAATCATATCAGTATATTCATATGAATATAAACACACATATAAATAGAAGTAAACTAGGTGCTTCAACACAGAGAGCACATAGTGCTATGAGAGTACGTAGCAGCTGGAACTGACCTAGTAGAGGAGGCTCAGGAAAGAAGAACACAGGGAAATGATGAGATTTAAAGGATATAGGAAAGAAATGATGGTTAGAGTGGTAGAGGATTTGTTGGCACTTCATACTGTAGTATGAATGAGAGGAAAGCAAGAGGTAACCAGTCATCTAGGATAGTGGCAGCAGAGATAGAAGGAGGCACTGATATGTAGGAGATAAAAATAAAAGAACTTACTAACAAACCAGATCTTCACGGTTCAACGAAGTACCTTCTAGCCACAAGCATATGGGGTGTTTAACACAGAAAATGTGGCTAGTCTGAACTGAGATGTACTTATTTATTATAAGTATACTACATACTCTGTATTTTTAAGATTTAATATTTTAAAATATACCATACTATTTTGAAACAGGATTTCAGATATACCAAGTTAAATTAAAAAATAAAAATTATCTCTTCTTTATTGTAATTTCTAGAACATTTAAAGTTTGTATGTGACTCACATATTTTTATTGACAGTGCTGTACTAGACAGGAGGAAAAGGCAAGTGACAAGAATGTCTAAGTTTCCAGTTTGCATAAGAGGATAGGTGACACATGAAACATAAAACATTTATCAGTGGGACAGGATAGGGAAAGGAGAATCAGAAATTATATTGTTGCCATGAGAAGTATGGGGTACCTCTGATACATCTAAGAGGTGGTAAGTATTTAGAAGTGAAACATTAGGACTAGGGATTTAGCTCAGTGACACCATGCCTGCCTGGCAAGTGCAAGGTTTTGAGTTTGATCCCCTGGTGCCATTAAAAAAAACAAACAAACCTGAAATGTTAAAAGTGATGTTCAGAAATAAGAAATTCAAGTTACTGTTTTCTAATGAGATCTAGTGAAAAACAGGAATATCAGGATACAGTAGGAATCACTTAGCCTGATGACATCTTCACATATCTTTTAGTAACTCGTTGATTCAGTGTATTTGTGACAAATTACAAATTTACATGTTGGAGCTGGGGATTTAGCTCAAGTGGTACCGCACCAACCTTGGATGCACAAGGGCCCAAGTTCGATCCCCGGTACTGCAAAACAACAACAACAACAAGAACAACAACAAAAACAGAAAAATTTACATGTTTAAAACGGTAGCCTGTATGGAATAACATTCCATCCTACTATAAATGCTAGCTTCTTTGAAATACACTTCACATACAAAAGAAAGTTTTCTTCACAAAAGAAAACTTCAGAATTATCATTACCAGATATTTTCAGAAGCAAAAAGCAGATGACTTTTATTAAAGCTTAAAATGTTTGCTGTAACTAGACTTGAAAATGCTTTTTCAAATGCGTACGATAATCTACCACACAAAGTAAATATCTTTAAACTCTTTAATTTTTTTACAAAAAGATTCTAGAATGTTACAAAATCATTAATATGTTCCCACCAGCCTAAACCACTGAAAGTACATGCATGATTGTTCTATGTGGGCCACTGGCAGCAAAACATACAAATTACGCCCCCATCCTGAACATGCTAAATAAAAAATATCTGCCAGGAACTTTCAGAAAAAAATGTCTGTTCTCTTTCAAAACTTCTATATGACTCTGTAATAACAAGGGAAACACTATAATACATATAACAATGATGTAAAAGAATATTGCTATCCAAATGTAAATAACATTTTAAAATTTTGAATAATTATTTTAAACAATTCAATATATTAAAAAATTATATTTCCTGGGGCCAGAGGATTAGCTCAGTGGATCTGGCGCCTGCCTCACAAGCGCAAGGTCCTGAGTTTGATCCCCGGTGACCACATAAAATGCTGGGCGTGGAGGCACGCCCACCAACAATCAACACTGCATACCACAATGCCGGACGTGGTGGCTCACGCCTGTAATCCCAGCACTCGGGAGGCAGAGACAGGAGGATTGCTGAGTTCGTGGCGGCTTGCCTGGGCATCATAGTGAGCTCAGGGCCAGCCTGAACTACAAAGTGAGACCCTTTCTCCAAAAAGCAGAAAAAAAAAAAAATTATATTTCCTAAGAAATTGGAGGGGGTTTTATAGTGTAGTTTAAATCTCAAATTTCAATCTGATATTCTACTGTTGTGATAATCCCAGAGTCTCAGAAAATGGTATGAAATTCTGTTAAGACTTCTAAACATTCTGTTCCTTTTAAGAAGGGACAGGGCCGGAGGGTTAGCTCAGTGGCTCCAGAGCCTGCCTCGCAAGCACAAGGTCCTGAGTTCGATCCCAGGTAACCACACACAATGCTGGGCGTGGAGACTCACGCCTACCAGTCATCAATACCACATACCACAGTGCCGAACATGGTGGCTCACGCCTGTTATCCCAGCACTCAGGAGGCAGAGACAGGAGGATTGCTGAGTTCAAGGCTTGCCTGGGCTACATAGCGAGCTCAGGGCCAGCCTGAACTACAAAGTGAGACCCTGCCTCAAAAAAAAAAAAAAAGGAAGGGACATAAAAATCAAGTGACAGGATGTTACTCTAAGAAAGCTGTATTCGTATTTTCCCATAAACAATTATTATTAACTCTCTTATCAAACTTTTTTCTTTTTAACAGTGTCTCACTTGGTAGTTCAGGCTGAACCTGATCTCATTATGTAGCCTAGGCAAGCTTTGAAGTTACAGCAATACACCTGCCTTTTCCTCTCGAGTGCTGGGATTACAGGCATGAGCCATCATACCCAACACTGTAGTATGTGGTTACCGGGGATCGAACTTGGGACCTTGCACTTGCAAGGCAGATGCAGGTACCACTGAGCTAAATCTCAGCTCTTATCAAATTTTTTTATAAGGCCTACCATCATTAGAGGAAAACATACTGTGAAAAGACTAAGAAATTTCTCACTGAGGAGGTCAGCAATGTCTACATTTGCTTGCTTCTTTTTTTTCAGTCACCAAGGACCCAAAACCTCTCAATTTTACCATTTAAGTTTCAAAACTAGCCATTTTCTTTTTACTTTCCTTTGTCCATTGTATAAGAACACAATATTTTTAGCTTTTCTGCTATCACTGAGTTGATCCAAAAACAACAATGGATTAATGACGATGAGAGGGATAATCAATAAGTTTGAATCAAGGGGTCAGTCCCTTACATTACCAGTTTTGCTCTGAATCAAATTTTCAACCACTGAGAAGGTTGTTTCAACTGTTTGCCAAGACATCCACAGAGCAGGATTTCTCAACCTTGGTACTGGATACATTTTGGGCCAGATAATCCTTTTTGGATACAGCAGGTTATACTTTGCAGCATAGGATTTTAGGAGCATTCTCAGCCTTTACCCACTAAATCCTAGTAGGTCTGGTCCACTGCCCCCCACAAACCCATTGTGACAATCAAAAACATCTTCAGGGCCGGAGATTTACCTCAGTGGTTCCGGCGCCTGCCTCACAAACGTAAGGTCCTGAGTTCGATCCCGGTAACCACGTGCAATGCTGGGTGTGGTGACTCACGCCCACCAGCCATCAATACCACATACCACAGTGCCGGGCATGGTGGCTCATGCCTGTAATCCCAGCACTTGGGAGGCAGAGACAGGATGATTGCTGAGTTCGAGGCTTTCCTGGACTACATAATGAGCTCAGGGCCAGCCTGAACTACAAAGTGAGACCCTGTCTCAAAAAAAACAAAACAAAAACATGTCCAGCTACAAGACAGCCTTTGAGGACAACACTGCCTATTTCAGAATGACTGCCTTCAGAGCATTTCTGAAAGCACCATACTGTAAAATATAATTCCTCAGAGGTTCAAAGAAGATTGGGAAAATACATCCTTTCCTTGGTTTCAGTGTTTATGAACCAATTAAGGGATTTGAGAAGTTCTGCAGCAAAGAAAGCATCTACTGTTTCTTAAACTTCACCATTTGTAAAAAATGTTGTCCTATAAGAGGGAGAGGGTTGTTTTCAAAAGGATTATTTTTGCTATTTGCTCTCTAAACTTCTAGACATACATGATTACAGACACTATCATTTCCAATATTCCATTATAGACAAAGATGTAAACATGTTAAGAAATATAACTGAGGGGCTGGGGATTTAGCTCAAGTGGTACCATGCCTACCCAGGAAGTACAAGGACCAAGTTCAATCCCCGGTACCGCAAAAAAAAGAAAAAGAAAGAAAAAAAAAGAAAAAGAAAGAAAGAAATATAATTGAGTAATAAATGCTTAGGAAACATAGTTCATTGATTAACTTCACTCATAACTTCATAAACATGAAACAGAAACCACAGAAGTATTTATATAGATTGTAAAATTCTAAAAGCTGATCAGGCACAGTACATATAATATTTAAGAATAACATTAGGGCCGGAGGGTTAGCTCAGTGGTTCTGGCGCCTGCCTTGCAAGCGCAAGGACCTGAGTTTGATCCCCGGTTACCACATATAATGCCGGGCGTGGTGGCTCACGCCTGTCATCCCAGCACTCGGGAGGCAGAGACAGGAGGATTGCTGAGTTCGCAGCGGCTTGCCTGGGCACCATAGTGAGCTCAGGGCCAGCCTGAACTACAAGGCGAGACCCTATCTCCAAAAAAAAAAAGAATAACGTTAAGCTACATTTAATTATAATATTAAATGAAACATTAAAATTATAGTCAACAATATTCAATTATTTTTTTTTTTCCCCGAGGGTCTCACTTTGTAGTTCAGGCTGGCGCTGAGCTCATTACATAGCCCAGGCAAGCCTCAAACTCAGCAATCCTCCTATCTCTGCCTCCCAAATGCTGGGATTACAGGCATGAGCCACCATGCCTGGCACTGTGATATGTGGTATTGAGTGCTGGTGGGCTTGAGTCACCACGCCCAGCACTGTATGTGGTTACCGGGATCGAACTCAGGACCTTGTGCTTGCGAGGCAGGTGCTAGAACCACTGAGCTAACTCTCCGGTCCCTACATTTGCTGGCCTTGAGCTCACTATGTAGACTCTCACTATCAGAAATCCTCCTGCCTCTGCCTCCCAAGTGCTGGGACTACAGGCTTGAGCCACCAAGCCTGACATTTGTGGTATGAGGTACTGATTGCCAGTGGGAGTGGCCACCACACCCAGTACTATTGTGTGTAGTTACTGGATTGAACCTGGGACCTTGGGCTTGCCAGGCAGGCTTCAGAACCACTGAGCTAAATCTCTGACCCTCAATAACATTTTAAAAAACCAATCTTACATAAATTCACATAATTCAAACACAAATATCAATACAAACTAATTTAGTTCTTTTGACTATGACTACCTAGGACCAAGAATTTTCAAACTACCTACCACCTGCTATATATAATTGTTAAGTTTTATTGGAACACAGCTATCATCAGTAATTTTTATAATTATCCTATATTAAAAAGACTATTGGGCCAGAGATTTAGCTCAGTTGTTCTGGTGCCTGCCTCCCAAGCGCAAGGCCTTGAGTTCAATAGGTATCCACATATAATGCTAGGTGTGGTGACTCACGCCCACCAGTAATCAATACCACATACCACAGTGTGGGGCGTGGTGGCTCAAGCCTGTAATCCCAGCACTCAGGAGGCAGAGGCAGGAGGATTACTGAGTTCCAGGCTTGCCTAGGCTCCATAGTGAGCTCAGGGCCAGCCTGAACTACATAGTGAGACCCTGTCTCAAAAATAAGAAAAAAAAAAGACTATTAATGGTACACTAAACATTTTAAACTCATAATAAATAATTTTAAAGTTATAATTCCTTTTCATTTACAAGAGCAAGGGAATGACTCAAGAATTTTTTTTTTTTTTTTTTTGAGACAGGGTCTCGCTTTGTAGTTCGGGCTGGCTCTGAGCTCACTATGTAGCCTAGGCAAACTTTGAACTCAGCAATCCTCCTGTCTATGCCTGCGGAGTGCTGGGATTACAGGCGTGAGCCACCACACCTGGCACTGTGGTATGTGGTATTGATTGCTGGTGGGCGAGTCTCCACGCCCAGCATTCTATGTGGTTTCCAGGGATCAAACTCAGGACCTTGTGCTTGTGAGGCAGGCACCAGACCCACTGAGCTAATCCTGCGGCCCTTTTCTTTTTTGAGACAGAGTCTCGCGTTGTAGTTCAGGCTGGCCCTGAATTTATTATTTAGCCCGGGCAAGCCTCAAACTCAGCAGTCCTCCTGCCTCTGCCTCCCGAGTGCTGGGATTACAGGCTTGAGCCACCAAGCCCGGCATTTGTGGTATGTGGGACTGATTGCCGGTGGGTATGAGCCACCATGCCCATATTGTTATATGTGGTTACCGGCGATCGAACTAGGGGCCTTGCGCTTGCTAGGCAGGTGCTGGAACCTCTGAGCTAAATATCCGGCCTCATATTTATATTCTTAAAAATACTTCTGTTAGGACCAGAGGGTTAGCTCAGTGGTTCCAGCGCCTGCCTCGAAAGCGCAAGGTCCTGAGTTCGATCCCTAGAAACCACATACAATGCTGGGTGTGGAGACTCACGCCCACCAGCCATCAATACCACATACCACAGTGCCAGGCGTGGTGGCTCACACCTGTAATCCCAGCACTCAGGAGGCAGAGACAGGAGGATTGCTGAGTTCGAGGTTTGCCTGGGCTACATAGTGAGCACAGAGCCAGCCTGAACTACAAAGCGAGACCCTGTCTCAAAAAAAAAACAAAAACAAAAACAAAAAAAAACCACTTCTGTTAGCCAGATACGGTGGCTCACACCTGTAATCCCAGCACTCATCAGAAGGCCGAAGCAGGAGGATTGCTGAGTTTGAGGCATGCCTGAGGTACATAGTGAGCTCAGGGCCAGTCTGAACTACAAAGACCTGTCTCAAAAAAAAAAAAAAAAGGTATACTTCTGACATAAATCGTAGAGTACAGACAGTCACAGAAAAGATCAGTCACAGATGAAATGAGATAATCCTTCCACCTCAGAAACTTTGTACTTAAATCTGTCTCATTGAATCTAACTACTATATTAGTATTAGCTTCCAAGCATATAAACCAGAACTATTACATTTAATCTCAATCACACAGAACAATACAATAGTAATGGAAATTTCTGAAAGTCTCCAGGACCTTGTACTTGCAAGACAGGGGCAGTTCCACTGAGCTAAATCCTTGGTCCTCTAGTAGTCTATTTTTTAAAGGACTGTTTAAGACCTACCAGGCTCTGAGAAGTGTCATCTAGTTACTACTGAAAAGATTTCCAAGCCTGTAAATGCAGGATCTTTCTTACAGTTCAGTCTTCTGACATACAGAGCAAGGCTTTAAAGGACTAGGCTTTAAAAAAACTAGAACAATGATCACCTGACCTCTCTTTCCCTATAGGCTGAATCACTGAAGTTATATTGTCCCCATTATTTTCTACTTTGCTGAAGAGTTTCATTTCCTGGTCTTTTGCTGGCAAAAGTTGTATTTGTTGTGACATAAAATCATGAAGAGATGAATTTAAAAGTAATTCATAATCACTCTTTCACCCCCTTATTGTGCATAAATGCCAGGAAAAGATGTAAAAGGAGAGAACAAAACAAAAAAACCCAGTAGCGTGAGGATTACCAGACCTATATCATACTCGAGGATGTAAACACCCAGAATTTCAATGGAAGGCATGCAATGGCTAAATATAGGAAAAATGGTATAAAATATTCTAGAATATTCTTGGAAAAAAATCAAAGCACAGACTGCATCAAGCAAGATATTCTTCAAACTGCTATGTTTTAACTGCTCACACAATTTTAGTAACTGGGGCATTTAAAGATCATTAAACACTGATCCTAATTAAAATTAGCCTTATATTTAAAATATATTTTGGATCATTCAGAAGAGTCAAGTATATTACTTTTCAAAGAGGCAATGCATGAACAGAATTTTCTTCATAAAATTACAGGTAACAGGAGCTTACAATGAGAGACTTGTGTTAGTTTTTCGTATCCCGGGATTACTTGGTCATGTTCATTGCCAACAAACTTCCTAGACCACAGGAACAACGGAACATGTGGCAACGTGTTTCTATGTCATAATGCCATTCCTAAGTCTTCCATCAAGTGTTCCTAACAGAGGCACTTCACAGTCATGTTCATACAGGATAGTCACCTTTGACTCTCCAACAATTTAGAAACATGCTTTGGGTTGTAGGATCTAACCCCACTAATTTCTACTGAGTTACGACTCCCATTCGAGTCTCTCCCTGTTAGATGCACTATTAACCTGCGTCCTTGGAAACTGGTCAGATGATCTCATTTTTCAGGGCGGACGGGGTGGGGGTGGGTGGGGGCCAGATGAACCGGCGCAATCCATCTTCTCAAGTGTGCAGTCTAAGCTTTCTCTCCTTACTTTTCTGAGGGAAAGCTGTACCCAGGAATCGCGGGCAGGAGGGAGGGCAGAACCGAGGCCCAGGGTAATTCCGCACGAGCCCCCGCACGCACCCGGGGCCCTTCCCTCCTGCTCCGTCGCCAAGCTGCCTCACGCCGGCCCCTCGACGCGTCTCGCGGCGGGGTCGGGACGGCGGCACCGAGAGGAGATGCGCCAGCCTCTTCCCGCAGGAAAGCAGCAGCCGGCGAGAAGTCCGGCTGCACCTGGGCCGCCATCAGCGGTGCCCTCCCGGGAGGTGCCGAGGGGCTGCACCTGTCAGCGCGGGCTCGCCCGGAGGGATGCACGGGAACCGGCCGGCAGAACAGACCTGAGGCCGGGTGACGACCACAAGGGCACTTACGGGGTACACCTGTCGCTGTACTCGTTGGCGATGGTCTCAATGCCGCCGCTCCTCGCTACAGCGATGTAGCAGTTGAGAAAGCCGAGGTCAATGCCAACCACAGACATCCCGCCGCCTGAGTGTCGGGCTGCCGGAGCCGGAGCCGAAGCCTTAGAGTGCGGGGACCACCTCCTCTGGTGGGTCGTTCCCGCTGGGAACAAGACACCTAGGAGAAGCAGAGACAGGAGCCCAGGTCGCTAACTCTGCAAATAGGGCAGGGCGTCAGGAAACTGGGAGGGAGAGACGACAACCGCGCCACTGGCTCCGCCGCGTCCCGCCGCCTGGGTCTCCTCACTGCGGCTCGGACGCCTCCAACCGGCAGTTACTGAGATCTGCGCCTGCGCGCTCGGCCGCCGGGGAGGATCGCGAGCCGTCGCTCGGCTCTGGAGGCTGCTCCCAGCCTCGATTTCGGCCACTTCCGTCAGCACTCGGGCAACGGATGCCGGAGGGGCTGCGAGTTCGAGAAAGATCTGGAAAGCGGAGCGCTTCGGGGGCGGATGGGAGCGGAGGGGAGGCGGGGACGCAGAGCTGGCTCGCTCGCTCGCAGCCGCGCGGCCGCTGGCAATTCTAGGGTTGAACTGAGAGGCCGCGGCCGTTTGCAGACGCATCGGAGACAGCCTCCCGGGAGGTGTGGGCAGCCAGAGGCGCGCGGTCCCGTCCTGCAGCCACTGCCTCGCCCCCTTCCGCGCAGGGCCACCCGCAGCCGCGCACCTTCCACTGCCGGGCCCCGAGTGCCGCCGGCGCCTCCCCAGGGCTGCGCGGGACCCCGCCGTCCGCATTTGTGAGGTGGCTTCCATTGTGCGGTGCGCCCGATGCCCCGGGCCCGAGAGGCCTTCGCGCTCCAAGAGCTACGCCTTTCTAGGTTTTTTTCCCCCTCCTAGTTTGAAACAGCAGAGCCAAGCTTGCACCAACTAGTACACCGACAACTTTCCGTTCACGTAGTTTCCTTGGCTCCAATCTAAAAGATGCGGTCTTCTCTGCCTTTCCGCGCTCTGACAGTTTTGTGGAAAACTGATCTTACTCCTCCTAGTAGGCCCAGCAGGCCTGTGTGCTGACCTCCAGCAGCTCCCCTGTGATCTCCCTGAAAAGGAGCTGGTAGGATCACCCACCTTCCGAGTTTGTCGGCAATTTAATCAAGTTACATTTTATAATCACAAAGTTTGGCTGCCCTGTTCCTCTTTGCTCACTTTGTGCAATTCCTTTTCCCTTTCCAGTTCTTTGCTGGTTCCCCGTTTCTTCTTCAATTTGTCAGTTTTCTCTTCAATACTGGTTACCATCTTGAAAATAGGTGCAGGGTTTTTACCTGCTTCTTTAGGACCCTCATTGTTCCTGGTTGACCTCTTTTTAAAGAACTTAGCCATCTCACTAGTAAGAATCCTGCTATAGCAACAGCAACAATTGTTACAGCTGCTGTTGCTATGACTGAGACATCCATTTTCAACACCAATACTAAAGAAACTGGAATGTACAGGGTTGCTTCGATCCTCATTCCTCTAAAGAATCTTGCCTCTCCATTTGAGGCTATACAGGAGATAAGCTTGGCCTGGTCAGTGCGACCCTCTGGGCCTCGGCAAGGTTTGACTTCCTAGAAGGCAAGTGCGAGGGCAGAGTCGGGATTCGATGCTGCTGTCCCTGCCTGAACCCTGGGCCCTTCTGATTTCCACTACTTAACCGCCTCTTCCAGCCCTCAAATTCCATAGAATGATGATGACTCCCCATCATGTACACTTGTTTCTAGGTATCCTGAAATTCTCTAGGGGCCATTTATTTAACTGATCTTATGTATTTATACATGATGTTTATAATCTGAGGTGCAAAGATGATTTAATTTAAAAAAAACTTTTTTTTTTAGACACGGTCTCATTAAATCGTCCAGGCTGGCCTTGAACTCAGGACAATCCTACTATGTCCATCTCTCCTATGACTACAGGCATGTGCCACCACACCTGGCCAAAAGGCCATTTAAAACATCAAAAAAAAAAAGTTAATGCCAAGAGCAAGGAATTATTATATTCCTTAAAATTAATGGGAGGACACAAATATTTAGTACCTATGGATATTCTGGACTTATATTGACTTAAGTTTTAGTTCTAGACTTACCTTTTACTTGGTAGGATCTTTGGCAAGTTATCGGATTTTCCAAGTCCCGGGTTCAAAGTGTTGTTAAAATGATAAATACATCCACCAGACTGTTTTTATGATTAAATAATGTAAGCACATTCACAGTGTCCCTAACGCTAAAGAAGAGTTGTGTCTGTAAGAAAGCTGGCTCAGTGTGGTGATGCAAGCCTATAATCCCAGCTACTTGGGAGGCTGAGGCAGGAGGACCCCAACTTTGAACCCAGCTTAGGCAATTCAGTAAAATAAATGATAAAAAGCAAAAGGACTGGTGTTTAAAAAGTGTGGCAGCAGGGTTTATTTAAATGGATTACACAAGATAGGGTTGTATACAAAATGGTCACTTGGGAGACTGTGACAGACTCCTAATTTTCTTTCAGTCACCTACAAACTGTATAATAATAGGGCCATGTGACTAAAGTCTTACCAATATGTGGAACACATCCCTTTTGAACTTACGGTTAGATCAGTCAGTTATGAGGAATGAAGGTATCTATTTATATAGCATAATTCTTATATAAGAACAAAGGAACTATTTTAGAAACTTTAGTTTTGAGGATGCAAAAAATCCTAACTTTAAAAAAGCATCAATTCAGAGTAGGGATATAAAATATAAAACCTTCTTGAGGGACCCCGGTCTCTTTTTTGTTTGTTTTTTGTTTTTTGAGACAGGGTCTCGCTTTGCAGTTCAGGCTGGCCCTGAGCTCATTATGTAGCCCAGGCAAGCCTCGAATTTAGCAATCCTCCTGTCTCTGCCTCCTGAGTGCTGGGATTACAGGCATGAGCCACCGCACCCAGCACTGTGGAATGTGGTGCTGATTGCTGGTTTATTGCTGGTGGGCTTGAGTCACCACGCCCAGCATTGTTGTATGTGGTTACTGGGATTGAACTCGGGACCTTGCGCTTGCGAGGCAGACGCCGGAACCTCTGAGCTAAATCTCTGGCCCGACCCCTGGTCTCTTAATAAATATGTTCATTTCCTCATCCACCAGCAAAATGTAAGAAAAAAATTGAAATTAACAAAATAAAAATAAATGTAGTTTCAGTAAGTATAAATTACTGTCAAAAGCTTATCTTGTCTTATGGAAGATGTGTCATAATGAACTAAATAAAGAGGAGTTTTAGCTCAGTGGTTCCAGCACCTGCCTTGCAAGAGCAAGGTCCTGAGCTTGATCTCCAGTACCAAAAAAAAGAGCCACTAAAAGAATGAAGTTCTGAGAATGGAATTTTAGTATTATTTTGGGGAGATAATTTTAAAGCAGGAAATACATCTTATACCCAAGAGATGTATCTTATACAAAACTTTTTAAGATGTAGACCTATGAATTGAAAATAAAAACCATACTCACTTTAAATGTACTTTAGCTATTTTTTCAACAGTTACCAAAATTATGAAATCTGTTAAGATATTGCTCACTGTAAGTCAGCTCTCATTAACAATATTTTATATTAATATAGTTTTAGCACAGCCCAAGATACTACATAATGTTTATTTGTAGTTTAACTATATACACTCCAGACCTTATAGGTTTGGGTTTAGTGATTTAGAATATATATCTATTTACCCTCTACCTATGTCTTTCAGAATGTTAAAGTCTTCTTTTGCTGAGAGTGGTGGCACACACTGTAATTTCAGGTATTTAGCAGTAGGAGCCCAAGTTTGAGGCCAGCTTGGCTAATTTAGCAAGATTCTGTCTCTACAGACAAAAGGACTAGGAATGTAGTTCAGTATTCCCTGGGTTAAATCTATCATGTCACTAGTACAAAAAAATGGCTTCTTTCCTCTAAGAAAATTTTCTTTGTACAAATTAAAGTTTTTATATTATTTTAACTTTATATGAGAAAATAATTATTATTTTAATTTTCTTGGATGTGATCATTTACAAGGAAAGTATTTTATATTTTGTTTCTATAACTTGTGTTATGTTGAATGAAAGAAATGATGTTGAAAGTTTGCAAGTTATTTTCCTCCCTAAGTATATTTTCTTCCTACTAGTATATTAAAAAGTATACTTTGGATTTTTTTTTTTTTTTGAGATAGGGTCTTGCTTTGGAGTTCAGGTTGGCCCTGGGCTCACTCTGTAGCCCAGGCAAGCCTCAAATTCAGCAGTCCTCCTGCTTCTGCCTCCTGAGTGCTGGGATTACAGGTCGTGAGCCACCATGCCTGGCATTGTGGTGTGTGGTACTGATTGCTGGTGGGCATGAGTTGCCAAACCTGGTGTTCTATGTGGTTACTGGGGATGGAACCAGGGACCTTGCACTTGCTAGGCAGATGCCAGAACCAATGAGCTAAATCTCTGGCCCTGGATTATTTTTTTGAAATGTATTTTTCATCTGCACATCGACAAGTCTACTTATTCCATTACATAGACTTTCAGCCTCACAATATCTATCTCTTGTTTATCTGACTAGATTAACATTCTTTTATTCAAACTTTGAAACATTAGGTATTTCAAATGTACCATCTTCCACATCTCTAAAAAAAGTCTTATATAAAATCTTAGAGATGCTTATATTTTTCACAGAGAGACATCTTTTGTTTTCTTTTTAAGCCAGTTCCCACTCATGACAAAATTTTTACTGTCTTCTGCTTACTAATAAAGTTAAGAATGGTGAGAAAAAAGGCTCATTTACAGCTTTAAATTACAAGTTTTAAACTTTATTGTTGATATGGAATACAAAAACTAATTTTCAAGGTGCTATTTTTTGTTCCAAGATATATTCACACTTGGTAAGACTTTATTTTAAAGATAAAGACTAACAGATAAGCCATTTTATGTCTTTTAGTTTCCGACCAATTTTACAGTATCACTAAAGCCAGTATCAAATTTTAATGATCAGATCTATAATCTGTGTGTACTGAAAGCCATGTGATACTGTAAGTAACATACATAACACCTGAGTTGTCTTGGAAGAAAGCTTATTTATTCCTACAGACATAAGGATGACATCATTTCTTGATAAATGTTTAAGAAATACATATGAAATACTATGTGATTTTTAAAAGATGGGAAAACAGGAATATTAATGAGTAGCAGTTTAAAAGAAGATGCTTTCATTTCTTAGATTTCAGCATTATATAATTTAACTTTCATAACAAATGTAAGAAAATAATTTTAAACAAGTAACATATACTACCTGTAAATAAAATCTAATTACAATGAGTTTGCATATAAGTGGAAAGGAAACATGCATTTATCTGTTTTTCAACATTTAAATCTTTGAAAAAACTCTTTGCTTTTTTTGCAGAAATAGCACTTTAAGATATACCAACAGTAATAACATCCAATCAAAATGTATACAGATGGCAGCATATAATTTGTATGTTTAACAGGTTAGATGCATGTATTTTTCATTTTAATCTCCTGATGAACCACCTCCAATATTAATATTAAGGAATTCTTTAATTTTATCATATAACACCAACACGAGAGCACCTCCTGTACCACGAAGGATGTTGGAGAAGGCACCACGAAAAAATGCATTGGCTCCCTCATTTTGGTATATCTTCACAAAGCAGTCTATGGTTCCTTTATATTGCCGTTCAGCCTCACCACTCTAAATAAAGAAAAAGTTTATATTATTTTGACATCTTTTTTTTTTTATAGTTTGGGCTGGCCCTGAGCTCACTATGTAGCTCAGGCAAGCCTCAAACTCAGCAATCCTCCTGCCTCTGCCTCCCCAGTGCTGGGATTATAGGTATGAGCCATTATACCCAGCATTTGTGGTATGTGGTACTGATTGCCGGTGGGCTTGAGCCACCATGCCTGGTATTATTATATGTGGTTACCGGGATCAACCCAGGGACCTTGCTCTTGCTAGGCAGGTGCCGGAGTCACTGAACTAAATCTATGGCCCCAGACATCATGTATTTTAAGATAGTTTTCTATCAATAGTAAAGATAATCTTACAGTATCACTAAAGCCACTATCAAATTTTAATGATCATATCTGTAATCTGTGTCTATTGAAAGCCATGTGACACTGTAAGTAACATACATAATAACACCTGAGTTGTCTTGGAAGAAAGCTTATTTATTCCTACAGCCATAAGGATGACATCATTTTTTGATAAATGTTTAAGAAATATATATGAGGGCTGGAGGGTTAGCTCAGTGGTTCCGACGCCTGCCTCGCAAGCGCAAGGACCTGAGTTCGATCCCTGGTAACCACATATAATGCTGGGCGTGGAGACACGCCCACCAGCAATCAACACTGCATACCACAATGCTGGACGTGGTGGCTCACGCCTGTAATCCCAGCACTTGGGAGGCAGAGACAGGAGGATTGCTGAGTTTGTGGCGGCTTGCCTGGGCTACATAGTGAGCTCAGGGCCAGCCTGAACTACAACGTGAGACCCTGTCTCAAAAGCAAAAAAAAAAAAAAAAAAGAAATATATATGAAATACTATATGGTAGTATATACATTATACTATATACATTATGTTGAATTAATTAGCTTGTATTGAATATACTTTTCAGATATATTTGAAAACTGACCACATATAAAGGTTAACAAATGTCAAATGATGGCATTACATAGACTACGACACAATTAAGTGAGAAATTAAGAGCAAAAAGTGACTAGAAAAATGTATATTTGAATTAAGGACAAATGCCTTAGAAAATATTGAAAACCAAACAATTGTTAACACTTCTTGGTTAAATTTGTAAGCTATTGCTTGAATGTTATTTATAGGAAAATTAACAACTTTAATATTAAAGATTAATGAACCTAGACTTTTTAGAAAAAAATCTAAAAAGCTATACAGATAAGCAGATTATAAGCAGATAACCAGCAGTTAAAAAAGGAAAATAGAAAATAAATATAACGAGTATATAAAAAGTCAGTAGAGAATAGAAAATAAAAGTAAGCACGTGTTGGTGGTTCAAGCCTGTAATCCCAGTACTCGGGAGGCAAAGGCAGGAGGATTACTGAGTTTGAGGTTTGCTTGGGCTACATATTAAGCTCAGGGCCAGTCTGAACTACAAAGTGAGACCCTGTCTCAAAAAAAAAAAAACCACGAAAGAAAGCATGCAAAGTAGGCAATTCATGAAATACTTTGTGGACAAATTTCTAGAAACAATGTAAGAGGGGAAAAGAGAGAAGGACACAAGATTGTTAGAAATGGCAAAGGTAACATAAATGAAGATGACCCAGAGATTAAGGGATATGAAAAGCTTCACAAGTGTTTTTGACAAAATGGGTAATTTCCTAGAAAAGTATAATTTATCAATAGAATGGAACAATACTATATCTTAATGAGATTTCATTGTTCAAAACAGACTCACAAGGAAAACCACATACTACTTAACATCAATGAATGTTTCCTTATAATCTTAATAGAAATTATTCTAGAAGCAGGAAGACTCCCAACATATTTGATGAGGTTTGAATAGCTCAATGCAAAAGTCAAACTATACAACACAAAGAGTTAAAATACTAGTAATATTAATGGACACCAAATCCTAAACAAAATTCACTGATGAAATCATTAAAAGGATACAAAATATAACACATCAGGACAAAGCTAGGTTTACCCTATGCATACAAGGTAAACTTAGTTCTTGAAAAGATATTAATGTAATATAGTGACATTAAAATAAAAATGACATGATCATCTCAATAGATACAGAGAAATGACTGCTATTTATGATTAAAATTCTAATTTTAGGAACAGAAACTGCAGTTAACAGCAGTTTAATTATAAAAATCCCATTCTGACGGGGCCGGAGGGTTAGCTCAGTGGTTCCGGCGCCTGCCTCGCAAGCGTAAGGACCTGAGTTCGATCCCCGGTTACCACATATAATGCTGGGCGTGGTGGCTCACGCCTGTAATCCCAGCACTCGGGAGGCAGAGACGGGAGGATTGCTGAGTTCGCGGTGGCTTGCCTGGGCACCATAGTGAGCTCAGGGCCAGCCTGA
>PVIC010005551.1:0-57421 GCA_004025085.1 Thryonomys swinderianus | reverse complement strand
AAAGTGGAACTTTAAAGTTAGATTTTTTCTTTTGGAGATAAGCAACTTCTCCAAGCTTTGTGCTGCCGACCACATACCCAGCACCCACCCTGCTCCTCAGCCCAGATAAAGTGACAGGATATACAGATGCTGCCCAGGAGGCTGGAGCTGTTCTCTTTCAACACAGGGGACCACGAGCTGCAGGTGACCGGAAGTGTAAATCGAGTGCGAAGTCTGTACTGCCTCTCTCTGCGCCCCCTTCCCCCTGGTCCTCACTATAAGAGATCCTTCCCCACCGGTGCAGCTGAGATGGTGATTTGAGGCAAATGGCCCCTCTACCTCTTTGGAGCTAGCTTTGAATGCATCATTTTCCCCTTTCACCTAAATATATGGCCTCCTTTGATTGGGTCGGCGGCAAGCAAACAAACTTGAGTGTGTGGACCTAAGCGGCTGGCAACACGCCCTGGAATCGTTGTTGTTTGAACTCTCGTCTGTCTCTCTGCAGCTCAAGGACAGAGGCTGATTTGCTGTGTGTCCCCTGGGTCAGTGGGGACCCCCAGTTGTCAGGGGCAGGGGGCTGGGTGCCAAGCAACAGGTGGAAGGGTAAGACGGGGACAATGTTTTCTGGTGCCTTGGGGACGGAGGGCCTTATCCTTTTCTAAAAACCTGCCTCTTCCCTCAGGGGAGCCCGGCTTCCCACGTCTCTCACCTCTCCAGGCTCCCCGGTGTGCAGGAGTTGTTGCTGCTCACCCGCCTGCACTCAGCAAAGCAGTTGGCCATGTCCTGCACGTAGAAGTCATCAAACAGGCCCGGGTTGTTGAGTCTCTTACAGGGGTCTCTTTGCTCTCCTTTTACTGATGAGGTAGACGCTGCTTCATCGGAGGTAGACGCTGCTTCATCGAAGGTAGAAGTCAAAGTGTGTCGGGCCAGGATCCTGGCTGCAGCTACCCACCCCGCCCTGAGCCTCCGTTACCAGGATGAAAGAAGGTACCCCCAGGCTGTGGGGTGCCTTGGGGAAAACGCGAAACTTAGTTCTAGAGATAAAAGTTTTTTGTGTTGCTGCTACTACTCCTTCACTGCTTCCTGCGAGGAATCAGCCAGGCTTTTCTGAGCGGTTTCATGTCAAAGTCTCCTACCCGAGTCTGTAACCCTTGTAGTTGCGGCTCAAGAGGTTGGGTGACTCACCAGTCTTGGAGGATCTCATAGAAAGTTCCCCTTGTATCCAGAGCCCTCGCTGACTTTAGAGGGCCAGGACCAGAATATGCATTCTCCTCTCAGCCAGGTATCCTTTTAGCTTTGGTCTCAAATTTCAGTTGTTGAGCACCCAGGAGATTAGTTATACAAGCACTGCGCCAAGAGCAGTAGGTTTAACTATCTTATCTAGATATCAAGTACCTTAAAATGTCAAGTATGACTACAGAATTTTTTTTTTACCAATCATGGTTGTTTTAGAAGCCTAATTTCTATAACTTCGAACAACAGTTTTAAAGCTTTATAGAAAAAATTTAAGATAAGAGAAACACCACATTTTAGTATAAACATTATGATGACATTATTATATCTGAACACTTAGGTTTTGTTATTATCTCAGAAAAATGTTTAAATTTTCATTTTGGTATAAAATAACTTTTTAGTCAACTATCTTTATGTAATTATAAAATATTAAAATGACATGAAGAAGCTTTCACCTGGCCAGAGATTTAGCTCAGTGGTTCCAGCGCCTGCCTAGCAAGCACAAGGTCCCAGGTTCAATCCCCAATAACCACATACAACAGTACAGGAGGTGGTTGACTGATGCCCACCAGCAATCAGTACCACACACCACAATGCCTGGCATGGTGGCTCACGCCTATAATCCCACCACTCAGGAGGCAGAGGCAGGAGGATTGCTGTGAGTTTGAGGCCTGTCTGGGCTACATAGTGAGCTCAGGGCCAGCCTGCAATACAAAGAGAGACCCTGTCTTTAAAAAAAAAAAAAAAGAAAGAAAGAAAAGAAAAAGCAAAGAAACTTTCACCTAAATTTGTTATTTTAAATAGAGTAGCATTTAAGTAAAATGTACTTGGTTATAGAGCATAGGTTACTAATACCTAATCTCTAATTATTAGAGTGACATTGTCTGGACTGTGCAGTGTTTAGGTATCTTTAACTATTATGACATAGTTACTATATCTAACAGTCATACAAGCTATGCCTGAATTCTCATCATTTAGCTGGCTGTCTGAAATTGCACATTTTATCACAAGCAGCTGGAAAACAAGTATTGGAAAGCCAGCTGTTTTAGCTTGAAGAAGTTTACCATCATAAATAACTTTAGCCAGAAAGTTATTAGTATGATAAAATATTTTTTTCAGTTTTGCATCTTTGAAGTCTGTATACTTGAAAAACACAAATACATGTAATATATTATGAGGCTGGCAGTAATTAGCATCACAGCTATATAGGAATCTTTACATATATTTACATAGTTTTTTAAAGGCAAAATTTAGACTCCTTTAATGGGTTTATTGTGTATACCTTCTTTGACAAGAATTGAAGGACATCTTTAGAGTTTTTGTAAATTTAGGAAGTGATGGCTGGGCATGGTGCTACACGCTTGTAATTACAACACTTGGCAGGCTGAGGCAAGAGGATCACCATGAGTTTGAGGCCAGCCTGGACTCAGGCTGGTGAGTTCAAGGCCATTGTAAACTATATAATAAGACCCTATCTCAAAAAAAAAATTCAGGAATTGGTATTGGTAAGCATGAATAGACTTTATTACCCAATTTCTAAGTGTATTTTATTTATACCATAGCAAAATGTTTGTTTAATCAAAGCCAATAGATGAAGTCCAAATTGTAAATGGCCAGACAAAATTTATAGAGAAGTCAAATTTTAATCACTTTATAGCTCTAAGGTCTAGATGTATATTACATAAAAGAGAGCATCTATTAGTTACTTTGAGTGTATTGATCTTATGCAATTTTGATTTTATATATTTTAAATATATTTTATATATTTAACTTTATAGCTTATACGGACCACATGGCTTGCTTTTAGATGCTTTTAGTCCCAGATATATTGGTTGTGTCATAAATTAAGATAATAATTGTTTAGGGCTGGAGATTTAACTCAGTAGCTCTGCCACTTGCTTTGTAAGTGAAGGTCATGAGTTGAATCCTGGTATCACAAAAAAAGTTGTTCATTTAGCCAATCATAAACTGATTAGTGAAAATATTTTATAAGTCAAAACTTTAAAAATCTTTGACTCTTAATGCTCAATTTTAGTAACCAAAAGCCTAATAATGGAAAACATAAGAAATTTAGTAAAATATAGAGACTTTGCCTTTTAATCTAGGTTTGTAAATTTAACCAATGACATCTCAGTATCTTAAGAAAACCTTGTTTTAGACAGAGAAGTCATAACCTTTTAATTATAGCCAACTTAGTTATAGATGATATATAATTTTAAGAATACTTTTGGAGTGGGGCTCAATAAGATTCTGGGGAAAAACCAGACAAACTGTACCCATCAGTAGAGAAAAACTGAAGCAAACAGGCTCAGGCCACTGCTCTTTTCAGCCAGGGAATGAGATAAATCCAGTAATTCCTCAGGGAGGGGTCCCCACTTAGTCATCTCAACAATCACAGGAGGTGACTCATCCTAGCAGTTAATGCTGTGTT
Source organism: Thryonomys swinderianus (assembly GCA_004025085.1). Taxonomy (NCBI): domain Eukaryota; kingdom Metazoa; phylum Chordata; class Mammalia; order Rodentia; family Thryonomyidae; genus Thryonomys; species Thryonomys swinderianus. Next base: position 53,778 of record PVIC010005551.1, on the reverse strand, counting down.
AAACTAATGAAATAAACTGTCTCTTATATGACTCCTGCAGTAGGTAGCAAATACAGTAAAGGCTGCATCTTCTCCTCCTCCTCCTTCTTCTTCAGACCAGGTCTCGCTTTGTAGTTCAGCCTGGCCCTGAGCTCACTATGGAACCCAGACTAGCCTGGAACTCAGCAATCCTCCTGCCTCTGCTTCCCGAGTACTGGGATTACAGGCATGAGCCACCACGCCTGGCAAGGCTGCACTTTATTAGCAAAGTGAAACTAATAATTTCCGTTTAAGCTTTAGTGAAAGATTAGAGATAATATAGATAAAGGAAATAGTGCTTTATCTGGTATTCAACGACTTATCATTATCTCATCCAGGAGATGAGAATTTTATTGCAAGACACATTAGTTGTATACACATGTATTGGTATATGTTTGTGTCTCTCTCCCTCCCTCCCTCTCTAACAAAGGTCATATTGTGCAAGGCAGCCAGGGAACCAGTGGCACAGGCAGTAAAAGGAATTTACCAACAGGCAAGGAACTTAGCAAAGACTGGGATTTACTTCAGTCAGGGTGCTGTCAAGGGACCTAGTGGGTAAGTCTCCAAGAGATGAATTGCACTGTTAGAAGGTGAGATTGGGGTTTTATAAGGATGAGGATGTAGAAAGAGAATCCGGGCAGCAAATGTGATTATCTAGAGAATATCTTTTCCTGGATCATTTAACATCCTATAGTTCTTCTGAGAAGAGCCTGCATTTAAAAAAAAAAATTATACATTTTACAAGATCATTTCTTCTGGTTAACAGAGCCAAGGAGTCTGTGGTCAGTAGGAGGAGTCAATAGCCGTGCCTCAGTGGTTTGTTTTTGTCAGTGTTCATCTCTTTCATGAGTAAGGCTAATCTCTAACAGAGCCTGCTTTTCAGGGGTTTAAGCCTTGTCTGCAGCAGGCAGCCAGGACAGATAACACGCAAACAGAGTTCAAAAGCCTAAACCAGGGTGGCGAACCTTTCAGAACTTTCAGTGATAACAGACAGTATGTACGTGTGCCAGAGATTCGTGACCACTGATACACTGTACACAAGGACACAAAATGAAACAGCGAGTCTCTTCTCTTACAGATCCCCCAGCCTATACCCTAGAGTTCAGCACTCTTAGGTTTATTTTCTATGCATATATGGAAAGAAAATTTCTTGAGACATGGTCTTGCTAAATTTCCCAGCCTGGCCTGGAACTTGTGATCCTCCTGCCTCAGCCTCCTGTGTAGCTGGGATTATGAGAGTGTGGCACTATGGTCAGCTCTATGCAAATATTTTGTTTAGTTTTGTTGAGCGGGATCTTGCTTTGTAGGGCAGGCTGGCGTAGAACTCATGGTGATCCTCCTGCCTCAGCCTGCCAAGTGCTAGGATTACTGTATATAGAGTAGTTAAAAATACACACAAATGAGATCACTCAGCGGTATGTCTTGAAGAGATTTGCACCTTATTTTTTTACATAATTGTGATATAGAATAGGAGAAAGTAAAAGGTAGAAAGAATACAGGGAAATGGCAACTTCTAGGACTTAGCCAGTCACAAAAACTAGTTCTCCCAGCTTGTAAAGGCATTTATGATGTGTGGCTTGTTAGGAAAAGGCAGGTTCCAGAGGAGCAGTCTGTGTAGATGTGAACTTGTATTTTAAGTGAAAAGGAGAGAGGCCGAGAGGAGGAGGAGGGAAGGGGGAGGAGGGAGGAGTGGAAGTGGTCACCTGACAGGAGCTTCCATCTTCGTCCTCCAGCCCTGAGGCTGCTCCGGGGTTAGGGACAGGTGCAGGCCATGGGGTGGCTGACAGCAGACCTTCCCTCCTGCTCTCCTGCCCCGCTGCCCTCCCATCCTGCCCTGGATTTCACAACCACTGACAGGAAGCGCTTGGCAAGAGCCCAGTGCAGAGCAGCACAGGAGCTTGGTGAACTAGGCCTGAGCGTGGGAAGAGGTCACCAGACACCACCACCCTCATCCGCCACTCCGCCTCCCAGTGCCGCGTCAGCTCCACACTGGCAGAGGCTGGAGATGGGGCAGGCAGTGGACAGACCAGGCACCTGCCAACCCCTCTTCCACATAGGCCGGCACCCCCCCCCCACCTTCCTGCTTCAGGGACTCCTTCCCTTGCCCCTCAGCCTCAGAGTACTGAGTTCTCCCCTCAGGCAAACTATCATTTTCTTTTTTCTTTTTTGACTTTGTGGTTTCCCTTCCTGTGTCCACACCTTTGGAAAGTGTCCTCCCCCCAATACCTTGCTTTGGTGGCCCTGGGGATAAGCCCAAGACCTTCACGCCGAGCTACATTCGCAGCCCATGTTGCTTATGTTAAAAATTTTGCTCACACCTGTAATCCCAGCACTCGGGAGGCAGAGACAGGCAGATTGCTGAGTTCGAGGCTTGCCTGGGCTCCATAGTGAGCTCAGGGCCAGCCTGAACTACAAAGTGAGACCCTGTCTCAAAAAAAAATTTGGAGGGCCGGAGGGTTAGCTCAGTGGTTCCGGAACCTGCCTCGCAAGCGCAAAGTCCTGAGTTTGATCCCCGGAAGCCACATACAATGCTGGGCGGGGAGACTCACGCCCACCAGCAATCAATACCACATACCACAGTGCCGGGCGTGGTGGCTCACGCCTGTAATCCCAGCACTCGGGAGGCAGAGACAGGAGGACTTCTGAGTTTCAAGGCTTGCCTGGGCTACATAGTGAGCTCAGAGCCAGCCTGAACTACAAAGCAAGACCCTGTCTCAAAAAAAAAAAAAAAAAATTTGGAGACAGGATTTCTCTAAGTCATAAAATTGCCCAGGCTGGGCTGGAATTGTGACCCTCCTGACTCGGCGTCCTAGAGTGCTGGGATTACAGGTGTCTGACTGGCACACACCACCTTGTGCAGCAGCCCTTTCTGAAAGCTCCATTACCTGCAGGGACATACATCTGTCCCCTGCTGGGCCCTGACATCCAGGTCCTCAAATGCTGACTGCCATCACCCCCAGGGGCGCTGAAGCAGCTGTCATTCAGCTAGACTGGGAGCCCTCAGGGCAGAGATCAAATGGTACTGAGGTTAGGGTAGAAGAAATGAAAGGAAGGCAGAAAGGAGACAAGGAAATTGGACTTTTAAAATTGTACTGGACTTGTAAAAAGATAAGAACTCCAGCTTCAGCCATAAAAGTTACTCTGAAACCTTTTTCCCTTCAAGGAAATTTATCCCCTCCCCACACACACACAAAAAAAATTCCGAAGGCCTTAGAGACACACTAGGCCTATAAATGGGGCTGTAGACCTGTCCTTCTCACTGTAAATGGTGCTTCCTCCATCCTCAGGGAAGCAGCAGTACTGGTGAGCAGCGGGTCTCAGTGACTACAGACAGTACACCCACCCGGTGACGCCCTGGAGCCCAGAGACAGACTCAGCTCCACTCGCCATGTGGAGGGCAGTGCTCCACTTTTTGACGTGGACTAAAATCTCTGCCTGGAAACCCTTCCTATGCCTCTTACTGACAGTTCTGAGACTTCCTTTTCTACAGTGGGAGTCAGGGAGCCTCAGCTTTGGGCACCTCCTCGGACCAATCCGGTGGCAGTAGCAACACAGTGCTTGGCACAGCACTGAGGACCCCCTCCGCGCTCCTCACATAATAAATGAGGGGCTAGTGGATGAACGGAGGAAAGAAGGTGTGGATGACGAGTGGACGGGCAGAGACACAGACACCCACAACAGCGGGGTCCACCTCTCGCTCCGAACCTGCCCGGCTTCATGTGTCCTTCGGATGGCCTTGCCCAGCTACAGTGTGCACACCCCTCAGGTACGTGGCACCACCTGCCAGTGGGCAGCAGCTTTTGTGAAGGCCCAAGTCCTGAGGAGGCCCTGGGACCTAGCCACACCCACTGTCAGTTATTAAGTTAATTGATCAGTCCAGGGTTGCTGACAGCCTGTATCAGGGAACCTTCTCGGCTTCTTGGACAGTGCTTCCATTTTTCATCCTGTTTTAAGCCAGAAACTGAACTTCACCCACCACTAAAATTCCCAAAATTTGAAGAGAGCTCTTGAAGCCCAAAGAGTGACCCCTGTGGTCAATGTCACCCAGCCAGAAACAGGACAGATGCTCAGGGAGACAGACATGTAGGCTACTTGCTGAACCTGGGGCAGAGCGGACACCCCATCAGGGGCTCAGATGTGAACAAATACCAGGGAGAAGACCAAAGGCTTCCGCAGAGCCCTCGAGAAAGGCCAGGGGTGAGGCTCCTTAGAGGACACGTCCCAGACCCCCAGCTCCCCACCCTCCTGCCCTGGCCCTGCCTGATCTTGGGTCTCTGCTTATGTCTCCTGGACCTTTCTGCAGCACAGGGTCTCCCACGCTTGGCAGGGGCTGAGGAGCCAACACTTACTTGAGGCCAGAAGAAGGAGGAGCAGTGCCCACGGGCCCCTGGGCGTCTCCATTCGTGGCGGGCAGAGTCCTGCTGTTGTCAGGTCCACAGGCCCAGGCTCTGTCCAGCTGCCTGTCTCCCCCGCCTGCCCCTCACCGCTTCCTGTGGCTTTTCTCTTCCTGAAGTGGCGCCATCGGTTGGGTTATGAAAGGTGAGCGTGGGGAACTGGGTGGTGCTCTGAGCCTCACCCATGGAGACCATCTACAGAAGCCAGGCCAAGTCCCACTGGGATCCTCCCACAGCCACCTCCTCTCATGGGAGGGGGGGAAATCTGTGACCCCCATTTCTTTCTCTACTGACCAGTAACAGTGACAGGCTGCTTCCACAAGCTGCTTCAGGACTTGCTGATCTTTACCAGGCTAGGTTTACTAGGATCAGGCCAAGGATTCAGATGGCACCAGGTTTGAGCAGGCCAGACTCAAGCCCATACCTGATGGGCCAGAAAGAGAGGAGTGGGCCTCCCCATCCAGACTGGAAGACAGGAAGCACAGAGAGACAGGATGGAGGCCAGGCGCCTGGATCGTGGAGGGTAATCAGGCCTGGCTGAAATCTGCCTTGGCTGCTTCCTGGTGGATGACCCTTACACAGCATGGGGAAGGCCGCACAGTAATGCCTGGGGAGTTTGTAGGGGTGGGTGTTGCTACTGTCCTTTGGTGACGACTGGTATTGTGAAATTACCTCATCGGTCACTGCTGGCTCCCCAGCAGTCAGCAATGCTTTCCAAGCAGGCAGGAAACAGGGACCACAGAGACACATGAGCTTCTGCAGGAGGGAAGGGCGTGGCTGCCGGTTTGGGCTCCAGCTGTGCAGACCCCCAGGAAGTCTGCATGTGGCCAGGACCTTGTCATGTCCCATGGTCACTTGGAGATCGGAAGGACAAGGGCATCAGCACCTCACTAAGAAAGTGCACGGTTACCACATCCACTCAGACCTACAGGCCAGAGCCAGGCAGTACACTCAGACAGAGCCCAGCCAGGGAGTCACTGGCCCCCACTGACCTCTACATCCCCTTCCTCCCACACAGTCCCCTGCTGAGCCCTCTGGCCTTGGGGAGCGGTGGGAAAGGAATGTCAGGGTCACTCATGGGCTACAGGGATTAGGTGGGAATCTAGTAGAGACTGGATCTCCCCAGGGCAGCACACTGCAGAGTGGGCTCTGACTTGGGCCATGGTGGCACTTTACACTTCACACAAGTGGCCATGATCGAAGATGGCCAGGACGGGGACAGATTCTCCCCTAGCCCGTGTCACAGGACAGGAAGAAAATTTAGCAGATCAAGGCTAAGAGTGAGTTTGGGAGTTTGATCACTCAGTCTGGTCACTGGCCTGGTCACCTGCATCACATGATCAGCCAAGACAGCATTCAGCTCTCAGATGTGAGCATTGTGGCCAGAGAGAATGTTTTGGATTTGTCAACATTTTTCAGTCAATAGGTTTTGACACCGTCTTCTGTGTTTCTCGGAGAAAGCAGGCTTGGCTGCATGGGGCCTCCTCCCACAAGCAGTGCCTGGCTCTGCTCCTTGTGGGGCTCAATAATTTGCACCCCACCAGACGCCTCTCCCTGTCACCTCCCCAAAACTGACACCGACACCATCCATCTCTCTTTGCTCTTCTCCAGGTGCAAAGGCTGGAAAGAGTCCTCGCAAGCCCCCCTCCCCACCCCTCCTTCTTCGCTCTTTCCTGATTGGCCCAAGGACATCTGGATTAGCAATGGTTCCAATAGAAGGACAAAGAAAAGCTCGAAAATGTTCTAAAATGCTAGCGCTGGTTTCTTAGACAATAACAAGAGCTGATTTTTATTTTTTCTTCTTGACAGTCTTCTACAGTCTCCAAATTCTCTACCACAGACATTACTTCTTGTTCATATCAAAAGACAAATGAGTTAAGTACTAAAAACATCCTCCTCATCTTTATGGCTGAGGTCAAGATCCACTGCCGCCTCCTGAATGGTGGTGCCCACCTCATGTCTGGAGCTCACATACAAGGCTGAGAGTTTGCAAGGGGAGGGGCCAGCTCTGGTCACTGTGTCTCTATCGCCTAGCACAGGCTGGGCATTGTCCACTGTGTGCTTGCTGGGCAGAATTCATCGTGAAGGGCAGTGAGCGTATCTGTGGCCACTTGCAAGGTGACCCTTTAGGATCCAAAGATCACCTTTTAGGGAGTCAAGTCCGGACCAGCGTCACCAGAGGAGGACACCTCAGCCTTCCAAGTGCTGGAATGAAAACAAGACTAGAGTGCTACGTCCCACAGTTCTGGCTACAGGAAGGCTTCAGGAGAGGGTGAGGCCCTCCACGGCATGAGTAGGGGCTCGGCAGCTCAGAGAGAGGCCCAGACAGACAGACAGACCCGGCCCAGCCAGTGTCTGTGCTAAGATCAGCAGAGACAGGCCAGGTCTGGGCAGTAGACAGAAGTTTACAGCAGGCACAGGCAGATCTTGGGAACTGCTGCCCTAGACAAGGGGTCCGGGTGTCAAGGAGGACGGGGTGACCAGGGGAAGGAGGGAGGAGGGGGAACAGGGAGGGAAACCTGGGAGCTGGAGGACAGCAGGCCTGGGTGGAGAGGTAGGGGAGTGCTTCTGTGCTTGGGGCCTCTCCTCCAGGGTTCTGTCCCACCCAGTCTGCCCTGGGTGCCCGACAGGGGCTGCAGGATCCTACATGGTGACCACCAGGCACAGAACAGCTATGGCCACATTTCTGTCCTGGGCAGGGCCCCAGAGGTAAGAATGTGCCAGGCCTTCAAGACCCAAAGGCCTGACCCTGAGGCTTGGGGGTCCCAACCACCAGAAAGGGAGGTAAGGTTGGGAAAGACAAGGCTTCGGCGCCAGGTCAGGACAGTCTCACAGCCAGAGTGTGGTGCACGCTTCAGCCCTCTGAGGGCCAGGCCTGGCAAGAAGCAAGTTATCCCAAAGCCAGGTCTCGTCACTAAGGCAACAGCCCATCTGTCCGGGGTCCAGGGCCTTCTCTGGGCAGGGCTAGGCCTGGGGCCATGGGCAGTGCCACATCCTCACTTCGAGCAGCTGAGCTGGTGGCCTAGATGCGGCTGGACGAGGTGCTGCCCGAGTTGATGGGGAGCCTGGCACTGTCTGAGTTGCTCTTCAGAGGGGACGGGCCACCCCGGGCCTGCAGCCGCATGGACCAGTACCAGAGGAAGATGAGGAAGCCTGCAGGGAGCAGTGGGGGAGCACGGAGCTCAGCAGGTGAGGGTGCCCACCCTGCCCACCTCTCCCCTCCCAGAGCCACCTCGACTCAGGACTGTGCCTCCTCGCCCAGCCGTTTCCCACATGTGCCACCTCCATGTGCCACAACCCTGATCCTCACTTCTGTATACTCTACAGCTTATGCCTGTTCATTATGACTGTGTTTCACAGAAGAGGAAACTGAGGCCTGAGACCCAGGGAAGAGGACTTGGTGGAGCGTAGGCGGGGACAAACTCAGGCTCTGGAGCCACCCACGTGACTGTGTGACAGGCCTGTGCTGGAGGAGCAGCTAGCTCAGTGCTGTCTGGGAGGCTCTGTAATAATCAGGGGCCTCTTCCTTTCACAGAGGAGGAAAGGAAGCCCAACAAATTAAAGAACCGAGGGGTAAGAGGAGCACAGGGTGGGCCCCTATGACCCAGCCCTCTGCCCTGACCCTCACTAGCTGCCCTTCAGCCATGCTCTTCCTCACTGTTCTCCCAACAGCCAGCCTTGTCCAACCTCAGGACATTTGCTCGTGCCTCTCCTCTCACTGTGAGTGAGCACAGACGCCCTGGGCACTTCCTGAGAAGCAAACCTGCATGTCAGGCACCGGGTGAGCCATATCCATGCTCCTAGTGAGCCCCCGATGCCCTAGCCTGTGAGCCCATGCAGAGTAACGAGGCTCCAGACACGGCCGCAGCAGGGCCCCTGCTGTCCTCAGCTGTCTCCCACGTGAGCAGCTCCCAGCCTGGCCCAGGCACTGCCTGCGGCCCTGTCCTCTCTGAGGTACTCTCGGTGGCCAAGTGTCTGCTGGTTCGGGCTCAGGTCCGAGCTCCGTGACAGCCAGGCCCTCGCCCAGCTGGAGCCTGAGGACTTACACTGGGCATGCATGGAACACATGACCGAGCCCAGACGGGGGTGCCCGAGGTGCCCTGGGTCCCCACTGCCCGGGCTGGGGTCTTCTCCATGCATACCTTGGAGGGAAGTGATGATGCTGAAGAGGTAGAGGACGACAAGCTGGAAGGTGCCAGAGGCAAAGGAGAAGAAGACCAAGGCCCAGGGCAGGCCGAGGACCAAACTGAGGCCCAGCAGCGTCAGCACGTGTGGCCATTTCTGGTTATGTGGGCGCAGCCGCAGGATCTGCACCACCATGGTGCCCAGCATGGCCAGGTTGAACAGAAACACCAGACTGAAGAGGCCAAGGTTGGTGACATAGCTGACCAGGGAGTCCCGGATCCAGCACCTGCGGGCCAGGGTGCCAGGGCTCAGTCGTGACCGGGCCAGGTCCACAAGTCCATGGTCAGAACCACACAAGTTAATACAGTTACTCATTGTTCTGCCAAGTACTTCTGATTTCCTTTGCTCTTGCTTCTCTGTCTCTCTCTGACTCTGTCTCTGTCTCTGTTTCTCTCTTAGTACTAGGGATCAAACCCAGAGACTTCTCACTGAACTATATCTTCATCCCTTTTAAAATGTTTTCTTTTGAGACAGGATCATGCTAAGATCAAAGTTGCCCAAGCTGGGCATGAACTTGCTATCCTCCTGCCTCAGCCTCCCCAAGTGCTGGGATGACAGGCATGTGCCACTACTCTATTTATAGAGTTGGCTTAATTTTTTTGTAAAGTACATAGAAATCAACAAGTCAGATGATTTAAAGAAAAACATTAAGTAAATCATTGAGTGATGGCATGAGGAAGAGGCAGAAGTCACAGGGAATGACTTAAAGGGCTGGAAATTCCAAGACCACAGAGCCTGTGGAAACAGCTCCCTGCCAGGCTGGAGCCCAGAAAGCCTGCCTGGCAGGCTGGTTTCAGTTGGGACTGTGGACAGGGCCAGCACCATCTGGGTGGACCAGGGGAGTGGATCAGGGCTGGGTTTGAGCCCTTTCGCTCCCACCGCCCCTGCTGGATATCTCTGAGCAGCCCGATGTGGCCCAGCGTGGGTCTCACCCTTGGGGCCTCACTCGCTCCACCCGTGCGGGAAGGCAGGCGGGCGGGCGGGCGGCCTAGACACAGGGCAGGAGTCACGGCTCCACCCTTACACCGTGAGGAAACTCAGCTCAGGAAGGGGTCAGAACACACATGCGCTCGCCTAGCACGCGAATGGCCAATCCAGGCCTTTTGTCACACTTGTGACCCTCAGCCCGAGGTTTCAGCCACCGCCAAGCCAATCCCTACAGCCCACTGGGCCCCAGGAGTCTCTCTCTCTTATAGCCAGAGCCCTCGCCCCACACCAGCCACTCACATGGACGGGTAGATGACGCTCTCCGGAGTCCTGTGCACAGCCAGGATGATGGGGCCATAATTGTCCACATCCACCAGGGCCACCAGCGTCACCAGGAAGACAGGGAAGCCTGGGGGGTGTCAGAGCCCTGAGCTCATCTTTGGCATCCCAGTGAGACCACTGCCTGCTCTTGGGGGGGTCTGGGGGAGACCCCCCTCTTGGCCTGTGCCACCAGCCTCCTGGGAAGTCCCCAGGCTTGGACTCTGCCTGTGCCCGTTTCCGCCAGGCTTTCCTTTGGTGTTGGAAAGGGTTTCCTCTAAACTTCAGGGGCCCCAGGAGAAAGGGTTTACTGTTCCCTGCACTGGGGGCACACGTCACAGGAGAGATGGGAAGAGGAGAGGACATGGAGGATGGTGGCTCAGGAGACAGCAGGAGTTCTGGCCCAAGGGGTTGTCTGTCTGCAGGTGGACAGAAAGCTCCCTGGGTCCCAGCTTCTCACACCCAGGGCCTGACACACTGCGGACTCAAGGAATTCTGTGACACAGGAGGGGCGGTGAAGAGGAGCCTGTGAGAGGCACAAGGCCTGGGGCCATGTGGTCAGAGGTGGGCACAGCGTCCAGCACTGCCCATGGCATGAGCCGTGAAATCTGGGGGGAGTGTGAGTGGTTTAGGTCACAGATGAAGCATCCTCAGCCAAGAACAAAGTGATGAAGCCACAGAGAACCCGGCACCCGAGGTCCAGGGGAATCCCGGGCAGGGCTCCTGCCAGCCCCAGGAGTCAGCTGAGTGGACCAGGACCGGACTGCGGCCGCACAAATCCCTGAACCCAGCCCCACCGAGTGCACAGCCTGCATGCTCCTACATGGAAGCCCTGCCTGAAAATGTCCCTTTAATGGAGTGAACAGGGTGGAGAATTAGTGTTTTCTGGGCCCAGGGCTTACCACTTTATCTTCCTAGAGGTGACCTTGGCCAAGCCCACAGGAAGAGCCCCAGAGAACTAGTGGATGAAGGAAGCTATGAGGGAATTTGGGGTCTAGGAGGAGGAGCACAGCAAGCTGCCTATGGGTAGCCAGAAATAAGTGGAAGAGGCATTTCGGGGGCCCCTCGCCCCCACTCACTCACCCCAGCCCACAGCACTGAGCTTGAGCACATAGCCAGGGACGTAGGTGCCAAAAACCTCCACCACGAGGCGGTAGAGATTGTAGCCCTCGAGGCCCATCCAGGAGAGGCAGGCGAGCAGAGAGAAGTGCAGGAAGATGGCACTGGCCCGGCAGGCTGCCCTGGAGCCCGTCAGGGCCACCGGCTCGCTGAGCAGGAAGCTCACATCCAGCAGGAAGACGGCCAGAAGCAAGTTCATGTGCACCTTGATGGTGTAGTCTCGGGGCTTCCTCCTGCAGATGGGAGTGCGGGGAGGTGGGCCAGCATCTCTCTGTCTCTGTCTCTCTCTGTCTCCCTGACACACAAATACACACACACACACACACACACATACACACGCATACACATGCACGCGCGTCCCTGAAACCAACTGTGCCCACGCGCCCCAACCAAATGCACATGTGTTTTGCACCACTGGGAAATGGCCCAAGACCTTTCCACTGAGCTACGTTCCCAGCCCTTTTTGAGTTTTCATTTTGAGACAGGGTTCGCCTAAGTCACCGGGCCGCTAAGGCTGGGCTCGAAATCACAGGCCTTCCGCTGTGGCCTCTCAGAGAGCTGAGATCCCAGAACATGGGCTCAGTATGTGCACAGTCAACAGCAGAGGAGAAGACAGGGCAGCTGGGATGTGGGCCAGGCTCCCACAGCCGGAAAGGAAGGGTCCGTGCCCACCTCTCCGGCTGCGTGTCTGGGAGCACCAGGTGGGTGCATCTACCTCTCAGGCTTGCAGGGCACTGTGTGCTCAGCCATCTGGGGGATTCGAAGTGGCCTCAGCCTCGCCGTCCTTGATCCCCTCCTTCCCCTACCTTCTAGCACCACCTTGGGCCACTCCCCTGGGCCCAGATGCTCTGCCTACACCTCCTGGGCGTACCCCAGAAACCAAGGGTCTCTCCAGTACTCAAAAAGGCCCGACTTCAAACGGACCCCCATCCGGGCTGAACGAAGCATCAACAATCTTCCAAGCTTGGCCACTTGCTTGCTGTATGACCTCGGGCAAGTCAGCTACCCTCTCTGGGCCCGTGGGTCAGCAGCTGTACCCCCTCATCTTGGGGTCCAAGAGGAGCAACAACCCCTGGGAAGCTCGGCAGAGTGGACAGTGTCCCGCCCAGCCTCGCTGTACCTGGAGCAGAGATGGGCAGCGATGGTGAGGATACAGGCCAGAGCCGAGACGACGCAGCCCACGTAGGACAGCAGGGTGAGGTAGTGCTTGTGCACGGAGTCCACCTCCACGGAGGAGACCTGTGGGACAGGGGCATCTGTGCCAGCTGCACGTGCCAGCCCGGGAGGTTGGGAGCAGGAAGGACCCACCTGAGCAGCCGTGGGCCTGAGCACAGGCTTCCAAAGGGGCTGGCAACTCCCCACCTCCGCCAGGGGTCCGCAGCCCATGAAGGCCAGGAGCCCTTCACCTGGAACCCAGCGCTGGCCCAGCAGGAAGGGCAGACAGCCCAGACCGACGGTCTTGACAGGGCCTTCCCAGCCTTGTGGGGGCGGGGGCAAAGCCTTCAGCAGAAGCTGCCTCTGGGAGTTTGAATTTGACCTTCTCCGGGTCCCTGAGCTGGGCAGCAGCAGTGAGATCCGGCTCCCGAGGTTCAGGTGGGTTCAATACATTTGCACCTTGCTGCGGGTTTTTGGGCTGGATGCAACCACACTGTAAGCTGAGCAGTATCTAGATGTTTCTATGATGTTCAGAATAAATTTCCCAGAGGGAGTGTATATCTCAAGCCCAAAGGACTCTGGGAATAGGAAAGCCCTGTAAGATCTTGAGAGTCCTGAACCCCACTTTTTGACCTCTGTGCCAGGTCTGAGCTCTGGTCAGGGTTCCTTAGAAACACAGTGCTTATTCCCGTGGGTGAGAAGCAGGAATCTGCACTTTATCCCAGCCCGAAATCTGGGTACAATAGCAAGGGCTTCACAAAGCAACTCTTCTGTTAACAAGCTGTGTGACCTTGGATAAGTTACTTAGCCTCTCTGTGCTTTAGTATTTCCTTATCTATATAATGGGGCTGCACGAACTGCTTCAGAGGTGCAGGTGCCCAGTCCAGGACAAGCACTGGCCGGCGGTGTGGCAGCAGGCAGGTCACCTACCATCAGCACTGCGAAGTAAGTTAGATGGTCACACAGGCAGGACGTCTGGGTCTCTCTTCGGCGGGTCTCACACCCAGCACTGCTCCAGCTGCCTGGGCTGCTCACTGAGGGGGGCACACCAGGCCCTGGTGAGCCCCAGAGCCCAGGGTCCCACCGTGCCCTCCTTCAGTGCAGGCTGGGCTGTTCTTCCCAGGCTTTGCCCCACCCAGCAGGCCCCTGGCCTTCTCCCTGGGGAACCCCCGTCCCCCACCCCAGACGCTTCCTGCCCCATGGCCCGTCCACACTCACGCGTCGGGCCTTCGACCCAGAAGACGCACTGCAGGGTCACGTTCTTCTGTGGGGATAAGAGGGGGGCAGTGTGGGTCCCACAGTCCGCTCAGCGCTTCCCAGGCCACAGAGGACACTTGGGACAGGGACAGGCCACCCCCACCCCATGCTGGACCTGCCCTGCTGATATCCTCTGCCCAGCAATAGCTTGGTAATACCGGGAAGGAGGCAAGGACTCCCGGCCCAGGGGAACCCAGGCCCGCGGGTGCCCAGGCCCAGAGCCCCGTCTGCGGGCGGCGCACACACCGGCTGTGGCTGGTGCTGGAAGGTGAGCACCACGGGCTCCGGGAGCTCGGCCACTCTGGTGTCCTGCACGGCGATGCCCAGGACCTTCTCGCCCAAGACTTGGCTGGAATTCTTGTCCTGGATGTGCCGGGCCGGGGAGAGCGAGGCTCAGAAGTCTCTCCCAACACACAGTGTGGGAGCCGGTTCCCCCCACAGTGCACACCGATTACACGCAATCATGGGGTTCACCTTGGAGGACTTGTACATGCACATAACCCACTTCAACCGTCAGCCTACCCCCGAGTTTCACATGTATGGGCAGGAGTTCAATGAATATTTTATTATGTTCCTGGCCCCTCTGACCTGCCTTTATATCCCGGTGATGGCCAGGAGACTGAGGCAGAGAGGAGAAAGAGTTCTCCCCACTGGAATCAATGTGTGTGTGTGTGTGTGTGTGTGTGTGTGTGTGTGTGAGAGAGAGAGAGAGAGAGAGAGAGAAAGAGAGAGAGAGAGTGTATGTGTGTGTGTGAAGTAATTTACACTGTAGTGAGAACAACATAGCTAAGACTCTCTCAGGAAAGCCTGCATGTTGTAGTCTAATCTCCGCCCTGACAGGGACTAGCTGTGGCTCCTGGAGGAGGGAGGCTAACTGCAGGCTCTCCCTCCATCTCTCTGTAGACAGAACCCGGCTCCTCGGGGTGGGCAGGAAGGGGTGGGCGCGGTGGGGAGAGCTCGCACCTGGAACAGGGCTTGGCTGCTGAAGTCCACCAGGAGCAGCCTCTTCTCAGCCTCCCCGCGCCGGCCTTTGGTCCGCTGGAAGAGCACGCGGGGCAGCAGCACCGAGTACTCCAGGACCTCGCTAGGCCCCTCCTGCGGACCAGGGTCCCCTTAGGTTCAGCTGGGCACAGACCCCCGGACCCCAGCAACACAGACTCCTTCCGGACACTGCCAACCCTGAGCCCATGTCCTGCCCGGCTCACGGGCCTGTGCTCCTCCTCCCTTGTGCTGGGCATGGCCAGGGAGCCCTGCAGTGAGAGCCTTGGGCTCAGCAAGACTTCAAAGGGCAGTCTCAAGACAAGCTGCAGAGCCAGGCATGGGGATTGGCTGCTGTTGACAAGTGTGGGCCCAGGAGCCCTGACCAGGGCTGACACCTCTATTTCCCAACACTGTGCCCGGGATGAGTTCTCAGTGCCAGGGATGGGTGGGCACTGAATGAAGAAGTTAGCCCTGCACCCACCTTCCTGGGGCCCCGGGGACAGACCGAGGGTCACTGCACTGCGGGCGCTGCACGCCCAGCCCCGATTTCCCACCCAGCCCGGCCCAGCCAACCTCCTCCCGGGAGTGGATGTACAGGTCCTGGAGGCCGGCTGTGGGCCGCAGCTTCCACACCGTCGCGTTGACCCGGTCCTCCTCAAGGGACAGCGTGTCACCTGGGAAGCTCACTGAGGACAGTTTGGACTCCAGGCTCCGCAGGTGCCTGGTGGGGAGAGGTGGGTGATGGTGGGGAGACTGAGGCAGAGAAGGGGCCGGGTAGGCGCACAGGAACGAGGCAGGGCGAAGAAGGGGCAAGGGTCTTGGGAGAAGGGAGGGGACACAAGGGACGTACAGCCAGCTATGTGCAGGACCAGACAGGAGAGAGAGACCTAGAGCCACAGGTGGCCATGCGGCCAGGGCTCAGAGCGAGCAGGACCAAAGGAGCATAGCACGAGGCTAATTGTCCTGGGCCTCTGGGCCGCTGCCTGCCCCGCGGTGGCCGCAGACGCCCCCTGCACCTCCGAGGCGTGCGGGCCTTTGCTCACCCTGAGGGGCCTGCGGCTCAGCTGGGGACGATGTGTCCCCCTCCGAGAGACGGAGACATGAGAAGTCTAGAGGCCCCTCCAGCCCGGATCCTCCCCGACCACACTCACTGGCTGGCGAGGGCGCCGGGCGGCCTGCGCGAGGCTCTCTGCGGCTGCCTCAGGAGCCGGCTGAGCCGGTGCAGGTCCCTCTTCAGCTCGCACATGTCCGCGGAGGCGTTGGGGGAGGCCTGCTGGGGGGGCTCTGTGGGCAGAGGAGGCTGTGACCCTCTCGCTTCTACCCCACTTCACAGAAGAGCAGGGTGAGGCTCTGGGACTTAGTGGGGATGCCCCCAGGCCAAACGGGGACCCATCTACAGAGGTCAGCCCGGGAGACTTCACACACAGGCGCACGCGGGGACTCTGGGTCAGGACGGTCCCCGAGGGCAGCTGGAGGGAAGCCCTCGGCCACTCCCCAGCCTCTGTCCCGTTCCGCAGGCCTGAGAGGGAGGCGGGTCGCTCTGCACCGGTCGCCCTGGCAGACGCGGTCCCTAGACCTAGCATCAGCCTGAGCTTTCTGGAGCTTCGGCTTGCTGCCTCCCCTCTCTCCCCATGCCAGCCCGCCAGCCACTGGCTTCTGAGCTGGACTCCTCCCCCTGCCAGTTGTGCCCCGTGGACAGCCTCTCTGAGCCTGTTTCTTCCCTGGTGACACGGAGGTCACAATAAATATCTACGATTTTGTTTCCTCAATACCTGTTCTGGATGAAATCAGACTTTCCCACCCCCAAGTTCACACCAGCTTTCTGCCCTCCCCGAGACCTCAGGGCGGTCACCAAGATCTGTACCTCACCTTCTACCGGACCCTAGAAACAGCCTCCTCAGCGTTCCCACCAGCCCCAGCCTGCACCAGCCGCCTCTCGGCCCGCGAGACCTCCTGCTACCTTAAACCCACCAATTAAAGCACCCACGGGGAACGCGTCTGGCGAGCGCCATGGACCCCAGTAAAAGCACCAGCCCAGGGTCCTCTCTCCCCACAGGCCCCCTAATCTGTGCGTTCATGTGTGTGTCCACGAGTGTGTGCAAGCACACGGCTGCACACACCTCAGGACTTCCACACAAGCCTCTTTATTTCCATCCCTTCCTGCCCCTGATCACTGGGGGGCGCTGTCCCTCCCACAAACCCTAAGTTATAGCAGGGAAAAGGACTGCATGTGGGTGCTGAGGGAGAATTTCTCCATTTCTCCCCTCTGCCTGCTCACTTCTCCTCCTCTTCTTCCTCCATCTTCCCTGAGGCCTCTGCACAGGTCCCCACCCCCACAACCCTCTCCCATGTGCCCCACACACTTCCTGAGACTCACTGTGACCCTCACTGCTCCCCTCCTCTGATGCCTCCCCTGGCTCCCCCAGGCTGTGAGCAAAGCCCAGGCCCGTGGCCTGCCTGCCTACCTGGAGCCTGCTTCCCAGCCTGCCTTGCGCACTCTCCCACCTCCTGGCCTCTGCCCAGCAGCGGCATACCTTGGAAGGAGAAAGTGAAGCCTGAGGCCCCGGGCAGGCTGGTGTTTTTTGGGTTCCACCAGGACCTGACAGAGGTGGCGAGCAGTGGGGGCCCCTGGGCCGGGCTCTCCTCCTGGTGCCGGAAGCAGAGCAAACCCGAGGCCTGGCTGCTCAGCACATAGTTGTGTCTGCCGTAGCGAAGATGAAACCTCCCAGCGTGGCGGTCCCAGTAGAGGCAGAAGTGGTAGAGGCCCCTGGGATCCGGGAAGTGCCAGGATGCTTCCAGGGCTGCAGGGAAGGGGGCGTGGATGGTGAGGGCCTCCTCGGAGTTCCTGATGGCGATGTGCTGCTCTTGCGTCCACTCATACCGGAGGATGCTCTTCTGTGTCTGGTTCCGCTGGCCACAGAAGCGGAAGTCTTCCTGGGGGCCACCACCGTGGGCACCTGGAGAGGCAGAGGCTGCAGATGGGACCCTGAGGTGGGCACCCGCCAGGAGCTTGGGAAGGAGACAAGACTTGTGGGAAGCCTGGGCTGTGCATGCAACCTAAAGGCCTGTATATCCAAGGCTCTACAAATATGTGAGTCTGCCTCGCTCAAAGCTCACTGGCTTCCAAGTATGAAAGAGAGCACTGAAAATAAACAATAACTTCAAAGACCCAAAGAATTTCACAGCAGCAAACTGTTTACTGGGTGCCATAGACATAGTCTGCTGTATGACCACTGTCCTATTGTGTGACCTGTGTACCGCTCAGAAATGCTCGCTGCGAAGGAGAGAGGGGATGAAGTCCAGTCTGCCCGTGTTTCCCACCCCAGGCTGTGCTGTGTGGGCAGCATGTGCCAGAGGAGGAAGAGCCTTTTTCTTTCTCCAAGGTGCTACTCAGCAGCTCAGCTGCGCTGCAAACCCATACCTGCCTGAGGGGTTTGTGTGCAGTGGGCAGCTGCCCTAGGCACGGGCCTGTGAACCCAAGTCCCAGCAACTGTCCCAGGGCCCCAGATGGCCTACCTTGAGCCAGGAAAAGCAGACTCAGCAGGGACAGTGCTATGTGCAGGGGCACTTGAACGACCATTGTCCTGCCCAGAAGCCAGCCTAAGAAGTCACCGCCTGCAAGAGACGGTGGTGTTAGCTGGGTGTTGGGCTGCTGAGCAGTGCAGCAGGGACAGAAATGTGGACTCAGGGTGGCCAAGGCGCCCTCTACAGAGGCCAGAGGGGAAGGGCGCTTCCCATCCAGACCACCAGGGGGAGGCGGTCACCACGGCTGGGGCAGAGCAAAGCCGGTGATTCTAAATGAAAAAGTGACTTGCTGTGGCCCAAAGTAGGGCAAGGAACTCTAGCTACCCCTACTTCCATCCTGACCACCCACGACCACTATTAGTTGAGCGCCTATTACCCAGCAGTCTCCATGGTGATGCATAAACCCCCACCTTCATTAACTCTCACTCGAGTACAAGAGGTGGGTATCTCTACCGTAGGCCCATTACACAGATGGGGAACCAGAGGCTGGAGGGGTTAAGTGATCCAGCCAAGAATGCTACACAGGCCAGGGTTTTTCCTGCCTGGACAGGACCAGAATGCTTTGTGCCCACAGCTACGCCATAGGTGGGTTGGCTCTCCCTACCACCAGGTGGCCTCACAACCAAGCTGGGCACTGACAGACCCAGCCAGCCGTCCTCATCTTGTGGAGAGCTGAGTCTTACTGCCGTGACAGGGAGAGTCATCTGCCACAAACTGAGAGAAAGGAAACCTGGCAACCTGGGCCCACGCAAGGAGTCGTGAGTGTGGGAGAAATCAAGGAGGACTTCCTGGAGGAGGAACACAGGGGGACTGAAGATTGGACAGCACTATTACAGGTGGCCGTGGCCCAAGCAGGATGTCCTTATCTCTTTCCTGGACCAGGCCTCCTTCAAGCAAACCTAGCCTCTCTGAGCAAAACCCTTGGTTCCCAGTAGAGGAATGGAACCCCAATTTCTCAGGTTTCATGGGCTTAACGTCCTTCTTGGAGCATCCCGGGGCTCAGGGAGGACACCAGAGTTTGGAGGGAAGGGCTGTTTCCCTGGGGTCCTGATTCTAAGGTTTCACCCTGAGTCTTCTCAGCAATGGGCTCCTTTCCAAGCTCCCTTGTCCGCACAGAAGGATCCAGGATGTCCTCCGAGAGCCCCCTTCCCTTTTCCTTTCTGCCAGCCCCTCAGGCCAAGTGCCACTTTTTCCAGGGCCGCTTTTCACTTGTGGACTGGAAGCCCACAAATGCATCGAGGATTCGGCCCACACTTTCTACTTTGGGATGCTGGGATCCGAGGCCCAGAGGGGACCAGTGGCTCCCTGGGCTCTCACAGCCAGCAGGGGTGGAGCTGTCTGGAGCTGCGTGTCCCTCTGGGCCCTGACCCTCAAAGGGAGCCACCGTGTGCAGGGCAGGACTGCCCACCGCAGCAGCCCCTGGGATTGGCCCCTCAGGGCAACACAGGCCGGGCCAGGAGTGAGCGCCTCATCCCTGAGGATGCAAAGGAGGCCGCAGCCCCGAAGGACACCCGGGAGGGATTCAGAGGCCAACAGGTCGCAGGCCCTGATGCTTCCTGGTCACTCTGTCCCACCCGGGCGCCTTGAGCAGCCACCACCACGAGGATAGTGCAGGGTCAGTGAGGGAGGACTGCCCGCGTCCCCTCAAGGGTGGACTCTGGAGCCAGGCTGACTGGGTTTAAATCCCAGCCTCTGCTTTCACTAGCCAGTAGTTAATTATTCACTGTCTCTGGGCTTGTTTTTCTCAGTCTCAAAGAGGAAATTCAATCGTGAGGATTAAATTAATTGATATCTATTGGGGGCAGCTAACAGCTCTGGGTCCTTTCTGACCAGCCCCCAGGACTGTCACATACCCCACAGGTGGCCCCTCTCAGTCTCCAAGACCTCAAGGGGAAATTCCTGGAGCATGAAGCTTCCCTTCCTGTGTGTGGGGGGGCTGGAACCCCACCTAGAAACTTCCCTTCTGTTGCTGGCCTGAACGTCTACAGAAGCCCGGGAGACAAGAGAACTGGGCTGAGGACCAGGAGAAGATGCCAGACCCAGACTGGGCAGAGAAGGGCACTCTCCTGCCCACATCAGCCTGTGATGGCATCCCTGTACCTGAACAGGGCTTCCAGGGGGACCGGGTCACCCCTGTGGCCAGCCACCCCTGTCAGGAAGAGGGGCCTGTGGTCTGGAGACTGAACTCAGAACCCATGGGTCCAGGCACCTGTCTTTGGCCTCCATGAGGAAGGCAGCAAGGGCTGGCCTCGGCCGTAAGGAATCTTGGGACTCAGCACTAGGAGCCCAGGGAGTCTCGGGATAGAGGGGTTAGCAGCAAAGTCCACAGCGCCCCATCAAATCTTCAGGCAGGTCCCACAAGTTCATTTCACAGATCCCCAAACTGAGGCTAGGGAGTAGCTCCCCCTCCCCAAATCCTGAGGGATGCGGCCGAGCCCTCCCCACTGCTCCGTGGGGATGTTGATGAAGATTCAGCAGGACACTCACCCTGCCCTGGGTGTTGGGGTCCACCCAAAGAAGAGCAGAGAACTGAGGGCCAGTAAAGACCACAGCAGCGCATCCATCCTGGAAGGGGTGGTACGCAGCTGAGCCCTCCCCTGAGTTCCCCTTCCAGGGCCGCTGACCTTGACCCCGGGCCTTCCGTAAACACACAGAGAACAGAACAAACTGCTCCAGGCTGACACAGTGGGGGCCACCATCCCGGGGTCCCCAGGGTCCAGCAGCGTCAAGGACAGACAGGACTCTCCTGAGCTGGGGTGCCCCACGGCCACCTCAGGCCGGCTGTCTAGGAGAGGGGGGTCCACCTCAGCCTGCCCTCTGTACGGGTGACGGGGGACTCAAGGCTCACGTTCTGCCCTGGGGCCTGAGTCACTTCCTCCGCCATCCTGTGTGGAGCCACCGGTCACCGCTGGCTCAGCCTGAGCCCCTGGAAAACCCATTTCCTCGGAGGATGGAGGTGGAAGTTGAGCGGCCTGAACTTGCATGCTGGGTTAACCCTTCCCGGAGCCAGCGTCCCTGCTGGGCCTTCCTTCCCCTTCGCACTGTGGATGCAGGTCAGCCCTAAATGGGCATGAGTCAGCCCCAGACCCTTGTTCCCTTGCTGGGAACCCTTTCTCTCCTGGAAACAGTCCAGCTCAGCTCTGAGATGAGACACAAACTCCACGAAGCTCCACCCCGCTCGGTCCTGCATCAGAGCAGGGCTGTCTCCTGCTGGCTCACGGTCCCCCCACACCATGTGCCCTCATGGCGGTGGGTGTGCCCTGAGAGGTGCCCAACAGCACCAGGGGCTGTGCCACAGTGCCGACATGCGTTTCCCACATACCAGGTCTCAGGGGCCTGGTTTTCACAAGTGTCCCATTGGTTGACACGGCACAGGCTTGGGGACCACCCTTACAGCCCGGAGGAACACCAGGCGCCTGTTTTAGGGAAAGTCAGAGAACGGAGGGGACTGATCCGTGACACTCAGTGACCATAGGGCAGGGCCGACCGGAGCTGGGAAGGTGCCTGTTCCTACCTACTGTTTGCCCAGCACGCTGCAGGGTGCGGTGCGGGAGGACATCCAGAGAAGCAGGCGGGCGGGGCGGGAGCCAAGCAGGGAGGGAGGGAGTCTGGAGTCGGACTCTGGTGCCAGCTGGGTCTTGCCCACCCAGGCCTCCTGCCAACAGCCCTCGCGGGGTGCGGGAGGCGCAGAAGGGGCCCAGCTGCTGGGCTTCAGCTGCCCTCCAGCACAGGGCTGCCCACCACCCACCTGGAGCCTCTGCAGGGGGCTTGGGAAAGAGGATGTGGGCTGGGGAGAGGCAGCACCTGCAGAGTCCAGGGGGAGTGCTCGCAGTGTGCACACGTGTGCGCATGCGTGTGTGCGTGCCTGTGTGCGTGTGCACCGCACATGTGGGTGCTGGGCAAGAACAAGAGGGCTGAGAGTGGGGCAGGCCAGCTTCACACAGGACGACCAGATGTACTCCCACAAACGTCAGAAGCCAGCATAGGGCAGGGCAGGTGTTTCTACACTGTGGGAGGATGGGGGCAGCTTCAGGCTAAACCAGAGCTGGAAACGCCACATCCCCCTGCTCCCAGGTCATGCCCAGCCAGACCCAGGTGACACGAGGGCCACACCCGGGCGGGCCCAGCCCAGTCCCTCCGCTGTGCCCGTCACTCCTGGGGCACAGCTCACAAATGTGAATCCCTCTCCTCGTTCTACCCTCCCCACAGTGGGTGACCGATGCCCAGGAGCCCCCTCCACCCAGAAGGCTGCCCCAGGCCCGCGGGGCGGCACACACAGTGACTCCAGGTTTCAGGAATTTTTTTGTACTGAAGGGTAATAAAAGTCAAGCTAGAGCCTGCAACAGAGGCCGGCAGCTGCCAAGCCTCGCCCCTTCCCTGCCAAGGCAGCCTCCCTTTCTTCCACAGCCCTGCTGCAGCCCCAGATGGCCCAGGCCTTGCCCCTCTCCGTACACCCAGACGATCCTGGTCCTGTGGGAGCCGAGGAGGAGGAGAAGAAAGGGCCTGTGCACCGGAAGGGACCGAGTCCTTCCCAAGATGCGCGCCCTGGGGCTCCTGTGCCTGGACCCGGACCTGAGCACACATGCCCCAGAGACACCAGCGAAGGGTCTGGACACAGGCGCTCCCGTGACCATCTGTGAGGACCCCAGGGTGATGCAACCCTCCACATCTCTCCAGGCCCCGGAGCAGCCAGCAAGACAGGAATATAGTGTGTGGGTCTGGATGGGTCCCCAGGTGGGATCCAGGATGGAGGGGTCAGTGTCTGGCACCAGGCAGGCTGCTCCCCACGGAGGGGCCACTCTGAGGGGACACTGGGCCTCCAGTTAGAGACACGCTTTGGGCCCTGCTTTCTTTTGCGCTTCAGCACTGCAAAGGCTCTGAGGACACCTGGGGAGAAGCTCTGCACAAAGCTCAGCTAAGCCAATTTCCAGCCCAAGTTGATGGTGGGGCTTTTCGGCATGGACACCTGTTATCGCTCTCAGGAATCTTGGTGCCACCGGAGACCAGCCCGCCAGCACTGCCTCCCTCCCCTCTGAGTGGTCCCCAAGGCCATTAGCCAGCAGGAGATGGGCCACAGGAGCCAGTTAGGCTGCAGCGGTCCCTGGAGCCGCTCATCGCATCTCTGACACTTTCAGGCGAGAGGTCCCCAGCGAGCTGAGCCACACTGGGGCCGGGCCACCTCCCTCCACGGCAGCACCAGCTCAGGCAAAGGGGCAATGCCAGGCCCATCCCCAAGTGGGCCATTCCATTAAAGCCAGCCACAGCCAGCTGGGCCTGTGGTCTCACCACAAGCAGCCAAGGCACTCAGGATGTTGGGGTAGAGGAGAGAGAGAGAGCGTAGGCTCAAGAGCTTTGGGTTGCGAGGGTCAAAGCCTCTTGGGATTTCAGAATTGATCAAAGAGGGTTTGGGACCCAAAAGAGGAGAGGGGATTGGGACAGCCAGCTCAGCAGCCCAGACCTAGTGCCCAGAATGCACCACATCTGAGCAGGACTTGAGTACAGGGTTTTCTCTAACCAGGCGAAGACTGGTGCCAGCCTGGTCAGCTGTGTGCTCCATGTAGAGCCAGGCAAGACTGTGACCAAATCTCTGAGGCCTGGCACAGTCCAACCAGTATCTGTGGGCACCTCCTGGGCATTGACACACGTACCCAGCCCCTACTAAGGAACGCACCTCCCAGAGCTGGGTGGCAGGATTCGGGGACACAAGGTCCAGACTAGCTCTGTGGTCACCAGGCCTGGGAGCTTTGGGCCAGCCTGGCCTTTCTCTGGGCTTCATTGTCCTCCTTGGTCAAATGACCCCTGTCCGCAGCTGTCCTCTCTGTAGCCAGGTGTCCTCCAGAGTCACATGGGGCGCTCCCAGGTGAGGGCAGGGCAGAGGCAAAGAGGATTCTGAGCGGGTTCCTCCCCGTGGGCTGGACTTTCTCCCTCCCAACCACAGCCAGACCTGCCGTCAGGCTGCAGTTCCCCTTCCTCAGGGCTGCGGCCGGCTCCCCTGACCAGCCTGGCAGAGTGCCTGTCTTTGGAGTGTCGAATCCACCCTTTGGGTTCCCAGGGCCGCCACTGTCCTTCCCTTTCTCTCCTCCTCCATATCCCGGATCCCGGGCTCAGGAACAGGCAGGACACAAAGCCAGGACCCGTCCACCCTCCCAAATAAGGCTGGGCCAGGACCCCTTATGCCTGAGCCCCCCTCTGGGGAGGGGAAGTAGAGGCAACTCACTGAGCACTCGGCAGCATCCCTGGCCCAGCACAACGGGCCCCACCATGGCTGCTGCTTGTTCTCCACCCCAGACGGGAGCTTAACACCTGCGGAACACACCTACCAACACCCTGGAAGCCGGGAAACTCAGGACTCACAGCTTTTTATACACATTAACACACTTAATCCTCTTAGAAGCCTAGGAGACACCATTCTGTCCCTGAATGAAGGACAATGAGGCCCCGGGGGCTGAGTCAGGGCGAAGGTCACACAGCCGGAGTGGGGAGGCTGCTGCGGACTCCGCTCCGCAGGGAAGGCTGTTCCCCCGTGGAACTCACCTGTTCCTGTCGGGGAGCGCTTCGCATCGAGGGCCCCAGTACAGAGGCGTTTCTTCGGGCTGAGCCGCACCGTCTCCACAAAAGCCCAAATCAAGGGCGGCGGAGCGGAGCGCTGCCCTGCACAGCACCTTCCCGCCAGTCAGACCCCTGAGTGGCCCTGGCCGCCTCCTCCCACCGCCTCTCACAGGGTTATCTTTGCAGCCAGGGCTTTGCAAAAAGGATCTTTGCAGCCCGGGCTTTGCAGGGGGGAGGGAGGGTGTAAATCCTCACCCCAACCACTTCCTTGTACTAGTTCTTGATCAACTCCCCTTGCAGAAACATCTAGGGTCCCAGGGGTCCCTTATACCACCCCAGCTTCACCCCTGCTCCCTCCATGAACTACACGCTCAGCACTCAGCGCTGGGAAGAGGTGGTGAGGGGAGGGGGGGAGAGCAAAGAAAGAAAGAGGGGCAGGGGCTGAGGAAAGGGTGTGAGAAGGAACGAAGCAGGGGTCCGAGGGACGGCAGGGCAGGGAGGTTGTACCTGGGTTTGTCCTCCAGGCAGAGGGTGGGTGGGGGATGCCCAGCTGGGTCTCCAAGTTCAAGAAGCCGGGGGAGGGGAAGCAGGGCTACCCCAGCCGCTGCTACCCAGAGCCGCAAACAAAGAGGGCAGCCAGACAGGCTGAGAAGCGGGGAGAAGGGGCGCAGGTGACAGCAGCCCCTGGCAACCGTTGCCCTGGCAACTGTTGGCAGCTGCAGGGACCACGTCACCGCCAGCTCCGATCCAGCAGAGGAGCGCAGGCTCCCTGACTTGTCCTGTACCCAAGCACTGGGGGACACTCGGCGGTCTTGGGGGGCCTCTATGAGCCAGGGCTTCCCATTTCTCAAGAGAAGCAGAACCTCAGAAGTTTATGTAAAGTCTTCAAGTTTGTCACCAGTGAGTTTAAACCTCATGTTTGAGAACCCAGTAGGGGACTCCGTTGTGACCAAATTAAACCCAGTAGGAGCTAGAGTGGATCCCTGACGTCGCCCTTAAATCGGATTGGACTTCCTCTAACCCTCGCTAACCTTTGGCTGTTGTGACCCCAAAATGTGCACTGTACTACCCCAGAAACTCCTTAGGGTCCACCTCCTCCAGGAAGCCCTCCTGGATTGCATGACTCACAAAGACTCTCCCTCTGAATTCACGTGGCTGGGAGGGAGCTTCTCCTCTACCTCCTCTGTTTCTTCTGGAGCTCCCTGGGGTCAAGAGTGGGTGCGAGTCCGCCAGGGGAGACAGAGGCAGGGCTTCTAAAGCTCCACTGGGCATAGTCCTCGTCAGGCACTTTGGAGATCCGTGTCCACTACTTGGCAAGGTGAGACTGCTGAGCTCCTCTTACAGGTGGGGAACCCGAGGCTTGGGAGGGGATGAGACATGTCAAATGGCACCCCACTGGCAAGCAAGGGATGTAGAATTCAAACCAATATCTCCTCTGAGACAGAAAGAAATCCAGCCCTGTCTTATCCTCTTCCCCAGCCTCCAGTCGCACCCAAACTTTACTTGATCACCTCCAGGGATGAGGAGTTCACTTCCTTCCTTGCAAGAGAATGCACCCTTTTGACCTCTAAGAGTCCACTGTATCCCTACGTCAAAGGGAAAATATTTCCCTAAACTACAGGTTGGCTTCTGTGTCCCAGACAGCATAGGAGATAACCAGAGAGGGGTCCACCAAAGCCTGCAGCAGGGCAGGGCCTAGGGTCTCTGCCTGGTGCTGCAAGCACTTTCCCAGAGCCCAGTGGGGGTCCTGGGGGGAGGATCACATCCCAGCGTGGGGGGGGGGGCTGGCTCTGGCCCTGGGTACAGCAGCCTCGGCACCTCCCCCGCAGCCACAGTGGCCCAGGGCCAGGAGGCAGCTATTGTCTCGCTGTCGCCAGATTGGGGGCCCATTCAGGCACTATTTTAGGCCTGGAGGAAGAGGAAAAGAAAGCAAAGAAAGGAGCTGCTGTCCTCTGGGAGGACCTTCACCCACCGGAAAGGGTTACGGGGTGATCAAAGGACCCTGTGCCTCAGAGGGCCTGGGTGTCTTGGAGGGGGGGCACCCTGGCCTCTCCACACTTGACGCTTATGTCTGCAGAGACACTCAGCGAACTGGGACCTGCACTGCTCATCCGAACTACAGCCCCTCAACATCCTACCCATTTCCAACAGGAAAATTCCTGTAACAGCTCATTGTAGTTCAGAGCCTGAAGCCAGAGACTCGTAACGCATCTTCACACTTGGCTCCAGTGATGCTGATGATCAAGTGGAGAAGGCGGAGATAGCGAAGTTCCTTTGCTGTCAGACACTGAGGCTTAGGTAGCAGTGTGGTCACAGGCCAGTGACCAGAGCTGTTTCACACCTCCTGCTGCCCCTCAGTACCTTGCATCTGCCAGTTTCAGCTGCTCTAGACTCCTCTGTCCGGAGCACCTCAGGGCCTTGTGCGCACTTTCCCCACAGCACACTGTTTCCAAGATCCTTTCCTTAACTGGCCTCTTCTCTGGAATTAACTCAAATGTCCCCGCCCCTGACACGCTTCCCATGACTGCCCAATCAAAACCTCCCTCCCCGCGGCTCCAGGCACCAGGCTTCCCCTGGGTTTGCTGTGGGCCCTTGAGGTGGAGCAGAAGGGGAAGTGACAGGTGTCTGAGGCCAGGAGTTCTAGGGTCCAGGAGCCTGGGGTGGGCATGTCCTGGGGACCAGTCTGCAGAGACTCGAGAGGGAGCTAGGCCGGGCAGGGACTGTGTGCCTATATGAGTGCCCTGGTGTGCACCTTCTACCACCCCCCACCACCACAAGGAGCAATCCTTCTGCCATTTTACAACTGGGGAAACTGAGGCTCAGGGAGGAGAAGCTGTGTGCCCAGGGACACAGAGCCAGTACCCAAATCCAACATACACACACCACTGCCCTATGTGCCCTGACCCCGCAACATAAAGAGGTAGCACTAGCCACTCTGTGGACGCAGACGTGGAGGCCCAGAGAGGCTGGGCCATGACCCCAAGCCTCATAGCCCAGGAACAGGCCAGACCGCCCTGCCCAACTCACAGGGGCTGTGAACACACAGGCTTCCAGGTCACAGTCGCTGCAGCTGCTGACTCTGGTTCCCCTCTCCCAGGTCACCACCATTTGGCCCGATGCCTCCTACAGGGTCTCCACAGCTGGTGACAGGTGCCATGTCCAGGCCTGGCTTCCCCACCCCCGGGCAGATGAGGGCTGGGGACCAGAGCCTTCTATCTGTGCCAGGTAGATGGCACCAAAGGGGAGAAGTTGGACACAGTGAGCAGCAAGGGTACAGACAGGGGTTCCAGATGGAGGCACTGACTGCCGTACTGTCTGTGCCCAGCATCTGGGAGGGTATGGGCACTGACACCATCCCCTGCAGGACCAGGAAAGCTCAGGGTAGGAAGGAGCTGGGAAGGGTCCTCATGTCCCCTGTACAGCTTCCCTGACAAACTTGAAGTCCTGCAGGGATGGGGAGCTCACAACTCCAGGGGAAGATGCCATGTGTGCTACATGGGAATAAGCTCAGGCCTTGAAGTAGGAGAGCCAGGCTCGAGTCCCTGCTGCCACTGCTTCCTCGGCTGTGAAATGTGACTAAAGACACAAGTCCTAAGGGTGGCAGCACCTGAGACCGAGGGAGGGCCTTGGTGGGCAGTGGAGGTTCCAGGGTGTGGGTTTCTTATGAGTGCCCCTGAGCTGTGTGGCACATGCCCAGACAGTGACAGCATGATGCCCATCCAGCCCCCGGGATCTACCCCACACATTTGTCACTATCAAGGCAGGTGGGTCTGGGCAGTTGTTCCCCTGCTCCAGGGTCAGAAACCCAGGGTGCCAGCCACACAGCCACACCCTGAGGTCCAGACTCAGCCAAGGACCCAGGAGGTTCAGCAATCAGCCCAGTAGAGAAGCGACCACAGGCCATTGCTCAGCCCAGAACACCAGCCAGCCTCTCCCACAGGCCCAGGAGAGTGGCCAGTCAGGCCAGGCTCTCACAGAGGCTGCTTTTTTGTAAGTTGCCTTGTCAAAGCAATGTTCCTTCTTTTGCAAGGTTAAACACCACCCCTTGCCAGTATTCTAACTCCTAAAGAGAAGCTATACTTAAATGATTACGATCTTAACAGTTGAATAGTCTTTGTCCCAATTTACAGAACCCAGAGCATCGGGACCTTCAGCTCATGTCAGAATGCATCATGCCCTCCTTATGTGCTAGTTCCGTGCCTCAGCCAGCACCAAGCACTTACAATGCAGTCAGGTTCAGCTGGCAGTAAAGTGCTGTGTCTGTCTGCAAAGCGCAGGGCCAGCCCCAGAGATCACAGTCACTTGCAATGTTGACCAGAGGGACAAAAAAGGAGACACACTCTAGTGGCAAAACTCGCTCAGTACATCGCTTCCCTGCCCACCATCAGCTTGCACCTCCTTTCATCCTTGTAAAAGACCCTTTGTGCCCAAGTCCCCAGGATGGACCTTGAGGAAAACAGCTGCCTCTTACGGAGGCCAGACTTTGAATAAACCTGATCTTCTTCCCACCAGCTCTCACCTCCCAAGTGCTGGCTTTCCAGGGTGAGCAGTGAGCCTCTGTGTGTTACTAGGGCTTCTGGTCTTGGGGAGCAGAGGGGACCTCTGGGCCAGACAACTCCTCAGACCAACCGATCAAGACCTCTCGGTGGGCATGTCCAAGCAGGGGTGCTCAGGATGGGCCCAGAGTGTGGCCATGGTCCTAGAATAAAGTCTGCTGCTCCCCAGAGGAAGGGCTGGGTGGTGCCCAGGAGAGTGACGATAGCAGCAGCCCACACGGTGTGCCAGGCACAGTACTCAGTGCCTGGTGGATCCTTTTATGCTCTAAAGATACTATCACCATCCTCCTTTGAAAACTCATGGTCTTCCAGACGAGGTTGCACTAGCCCTGAGGTGGAGACGGAGAAGCGCAGCCTGGGACAGCGGGACGGAGTCCAAGTGTCACCATCCCCACCATGGGGGCCTCTCAGTTAATCCCCACGGGTCTCATGTGAAACGGGCCCTCGGTGTCCAAACCCTTTCCCTCCTGGCCTTGAAGACCTTGGCAGGATGATCGGGAGGCAGAGGTCTGGGAACAGGGCCGAGGTGGGGTCTGAGAGGTAGCAGAGGTGGCTTTATGTCTCGCGGAAGCTCATTGTGGAGAGAGAGTGGCCCTGCCTGGGAGCCGGCCAGAGCCATCAGCTGTAGGATCACGACACTTTGGGGGACCAGAGCTGCTGGCTCTGACTGCGCCCCTCACCTGGGTCATCTCCCAGGGGTACAGAGAGGACCATTTTCTGGTACGCGAGCACTGCCAGTTCATACAGGACCGAGGTGTCTTATATCTCTGTGTGGAACTGCCAAGTTCATTAAGACCACCCAAACTGGTGCCAACACAGGAACTGGATGCCCACCACTCGCTTCCTTACCAAAGCCCAGAGCAGGCTGGCAGAAGGGGGGAGGGGGCGAGTCTCACTTGTGTTCAGCTCCGAAAGAGCTGCGGAAACGGGAAGAGGCGCTCTTCCTGGGTTATGACAAAATGTGCCCACCCGCCCAGTGGGGGAGGGGCAGGGGAGACACAGGGATGCTGTCCCGCGTGCTTCCCCGCACCAGACCTCTTCTGCTTGGCAGCCTCCAGAGGAGCCAGTTTACACATGAGGACGCTGAGCCACAGGCCAACGTCCGCCCAGCCACAGATGGACAACTGCAAGTCTCTCCCTTGGAAAGTCGGCTCTGCTCTCTCTCTGGGTCCTGTTGTCCTAGAGAAACATGGGCTTGGGAGCAGCAGAGAAGGGGCTCAAGACAGAGCAGGTGTCCTTGTCTGGCACCCAGAACGGTGCCCATCCTAGCCAAGGAGCCTCATCTCTCCAAGAGACTCTGTGGCTTCCTCCTGGCCTCAGTGTCCTCGTCTCTATAGTGGACACAAGTGCTCATCACAGAGACTGCTGCCCCGCAGAAGCTGAGACCACGGAAGGAGCAGGACTGTCCCAGCCTGAGATAAGCACCGGGGAACCCTGGAGATCTGGGCCCTGGACAGAGAGGCGCCTCAGCCCATCTTGTGCCAGGGCTGGCCAGCAGGAGAGTGGGCAGAGTTTATACCCTCACCCCAGCAGCCCAGGCCAGGCCCCAGAATCTGCAAAACTCCTCAAGGGCCTCCAGCAGCCCCAGATGGGGCAGGAGGACCTGGGCGCGGAACAGGGGAGAGCTCAGAGGAAAGCAGGCCGGGAGGCGGAGGCGAGCCCGGCCGCCCCACTCATCTGAGAGGCCCCTTTGTGCCAGCCCTGCCCTTCCCCCCACTTGCCATCTGCCCAGTCCCTGGAGTCTGGCCACCCTCGGCTGCCAGGCGTGCTCACATCATGTCCCATCTGCTGTGAGTCAGGAGCCAGGGTCCACGCAGCCACCCCAAGAACAGGGGTGGGGGAGGCAGTGCTGGGTCTGAGTCTGGGCGGTCGCTTGTGCCCAGCTGCCCCTACCTTACCCTCACTGCCTCCCCTGGGGCCACTTCAGATCCTTGTCCTGCCGCCTAGGAGCCCACTCTGAACCCCTTGCAGGCATAGCGCCTGCCACTCCCGTGACACTCCTGCCCAGGGTGAAGGGACCCTTTTCTCAGCTGCCTCTCCCCACTCTCCCTCTGCCACTGTCATGCCAAGCCCCGCTCGGAAGGCCACTCGCACGACACGTGAGGACACTGCCCACTCTGCCCACATCGCACCTGCCCATCCTCAAGGCTGGGTGGCCGCCTTCCTCTCTGCCCTCCACCAGGATGAGTCCTCGCCATGGCTCCCCTGCAGAGCAGACTGGACTCGCCAGCCTGGCACCACATCCCCTCCACACCTGGCCTCCGGTGCCACCACTAGCTCTCGTCACTGCCCAGCCATTTGCCCAGAACGCCCCGACGGAGCTCCTGCACATACGTCGAGGCCCCGCCCCCGCCCTCCACCGTTCTCAGCGCGCAGCCTCCGGGTCTTCCCGAGGTCAGAAGGCCCTCCTGCTCCCAGGACTCGGCAGCTTATCTCCATCCTGCATCTCACCAACTTGTTTGTGTCCCTTGCAAGATGAGGGTGTCACCGCTAGGACTGGCCCCCGCCAAGGGCCGTAGTCCCAGCACAGTGCAAGCTGCACACACAGCCTCCCACTCACCGGCCACACCTGGTATCGAGGTTCTGCCCCAGCGGACAGCCTCAGAGCTGGGTTCCGCCGCGCACACACACCCCTGTATCCCTGGGACAACTGAGGCCCTGGGCAGAGGTCGGACGAGTGCGGCTTGGCCAACGTGGGGCTATATCTCAGGTCCCTGGGGTCCCTGCAGCGAGAGGTCTGGGCTGGCCCAAGAGTTAGTCTCACCCCAGGACAAGGAGGAGGGACCCCCCGGTCCACTGCCAGGGACCCCAGAAGTGTGTGGCTCCCACTGACCGTAGCTGCTCCTTCTCACAGTCTCAGATGCCAGGAACCAACTCTGTGATGCTGGGGGCCTGTGGGGAGGGGGCAGGGGCGGGACCACCCACAAATTCTACTTGTTTTATTTACCTGATCTACTGGCGCCCTGCTTCAGGCAGTATGGCACACACAATAGGCGATCAGTAATTATTCATATAAATAACTTTCTTCACTTTCCAAAGTAACTGCGAAAGTAGTTACTAAAGTAACCGCTACCCACCAGCCTACTCCAGGCCAAACTGCTTCAGGGGGGAAGGGAGGGACAAGGGACCCTGTCTCGACTCATCCTGGTCCACTCTCAGTGAAAGGAGGCCCCTGGAAGACCCAAAGGTGCTGGTGGGTGGGGAGGACAGGAGCCCTCGGTTTTCCCCCAGCAGAGCAGGAAGGACAGCACATCAGTCCCAGGCAGACAACCACCCAGCCCGGTGGCTAATGGCCCTCAGCCTGACTTCCTCTCCATCTGCCCTGGCCCCAGGATTCTCGAACCCTAAGTGCCTCAGATCTGTCCTGCCCTGGCTTGCCGGGGACTCCAGCTGTGGCCCCGAGACAGCTGCATGAGAAACTGCCCGAAAGATCGCTCCCCACCCTGCCGGCTACGGCACCTTCCCTCCCGGACTGGCTGTGTGATCTCGGGCACACACCTGCCCTCTCCGAGCCTCGGTTCTCTCATCTGTGCAATAAGAGCTGTGATCTCATGGCTCCGAGAGCAGCCCCAGCCTGCTGGGCCCAAGGGCTGTACCTCCGAGGCTCAGTTCCCCAGCGACCCGCAGCTTCGACAGGTTCACTCCTGGCACCATCCCCTCCCCAGGCACCACCCTGCTCAGGCTCGCTCTGCTCTACAGACCCTTCCGCAGCCGTGTTCCACTGGGCTCCAGCCGGTGAGACCCAGACTCCAGCTCCCCTCCCGCTGACCCCACCCTCTGCATGAGAAGACGCGATCGCACAGACAGGGCGCGCACGCACACACACACACACACACACACACACGACCCTCTCCTCCGACCTGCTGCCTGTTGAGTCCTCGGCCGGGTACCTGGTGACAGCTGGGGGTCTTGTGAAGGACCAGCCGCCTGGACCACCTTGCTGGGCCCGCCTCTGAGTCTCCACCTGCCAGTCCCCGTCCTGCTGCTGCCTGTGAGCCTGGCTGGCGAGCAAGCCTGCCAGCGTGGGAGGCCCGGGCCCTCTCCTGCGGCAGAGCAGGGCGGCAGCCAGCGAAAGGAGTCAGGGGAGGGGCTGGCTGTGTTTGTGGGGGACCCCTCCTGCCCCTGCTGGGCTCCTCCCTCCTGACTGGCTGGGCCAGGATGACAGGATTGACTGTGAGTCACGGATCTCTCAGAGGGAGGTGGGCAGAACCCAGGCCGTGACCCTGGGGGATGCCCATGACTCAGCACCGGGCAAGGGGGACCTCAGCCGACCCGTCGCCATCCAGGGGTACAGGTAAACTCCAAGGTCAGACATGGGCCGGGGTGACACTGCTCCTCACCCCCAATCTGTCACTCCTCCGGGGCTGTTCTCCCAAAGAGACCAGGGTTGCTATGGTAACAGTCCACTCGGATGCTGCCACTACCCCCCCTACACACACACACTCACACGGCCCTTCCTGAGGGAGCGCCCAGCCTCCTTGGCCACGGTCGGTCAGGAGCCGGTGCTGACCGGAAGGCGCGCCCGGAGGAAGGGGGTGTCGGCAGTCTGGCGGGAGGCCACACTCAAGTGACCACTGGCCGTGAGCCCTTCTGAGCACACCCTCAGCCTCAGCCTCCCGAGGCACAACCTCTAGACCCTCTGAGACTAAGGGCCTCTGGAAAGGGCCTCCTTTGTCCGTCTGCCAAGCCAAAGGGGAAACTGAGGCCCTCAAATAAGTCATGCCCAGTGGCTCCAAAAGCTCCGAGACAACCGTGGCAGTGAGCCCATGTCCCCATCCCCTCTCCGGCCGCGGCCCCCTCCCCTGCCTGAAGCTCACAGTCCCTTGGAGCCCGGTGGGGAGTTGGGAGAACCCGATGCCCACGGGTGGGGAGTGGTATGTCCACTTCCGTGCCACGTGGATAATCATCCCCCGGCCCTCAGCGCTGAGCAGGTTTCTCAACGCAGTGAGGGCAGAGATGACAACAGCAACAATAACAGTAATAAGAGTGCCGATGACACTTACTGGCCACTTACTGTGCTCCAGCCCCTCCCTTTTGCCATCTCCCTAAGTACCCACCTGAGCCCTTAGTAAATATTCCCAGGGAACTCGATGATTTAGAAAGCAGAGAAATGAAGCTCAGAGAAGACAAGTAATTTGCCCAAGGTCACACAGCTGGGAGGTGGATGGCTCTGCTGACCTCGCACGCAGCCTCCAGGGCTGGAGAGCTGCCATGCAACATGAGAGGGCAGATCTGCTAGAAACGAACCATGCCCCTCACAGGCCTGCACCAAATCAAGTTGCAAGAGGAGGAAGGGAAATAAGACCACCCATGGCGACAGGTCCAATGCCAGTGCTCCCAGAAAGCCGTTCTGTGCTCTCCGCGGTGCTGTGACATGTGCCCACATGATGCTATAGGGGGCATTTGGTCCAGTTGGGGCTGCAATGAGTCCTGCCCTGTTGCCAGGGCATGAGCGGCAGGTCACCATTGGGACCAGCAAACCAGAGGGCAGAAGTGAGTTATCCAGCACGGGATGGGTATCCCTGACATGCCATGACCCCAGCAGGTGGCCCTCTGAGCCTCAGTTTCCCCGAGGTTGATCTTTCAGGGCCCTGCCGCTGGTAGGTGAGGCAACCTCAGCTGTGTCCCACTGACCTGCCAAATCTAAGCCTGTGGATAAGATACTCAGGGAGGGATCCAGTCCCTGGTAAAATGACAAACGCCATGACAAATCCTGGGCCTGACTCCAGGGCTCAAAGCAGCCAAGGTAGGATTAGGGATGGAGTCCCCTGGGGGCCATTAAGCAGATGAACAGAGAGGGGTGGGCTGGGTGGGACCAGAAGCAGGTCTGGACCACACATGGGAGAGTAGGGGCACAGGGCGGGAAGACGTCAGAGCCTTCTTCCCTAAGTGCAGGCCGAAAGCTGGGGTACAGACCTGGCAGGCAGCGGGGGCTGCCCTGGGGCACCATGGAATGGGAGAGGCCCTGGGTCGTGTGGGGAGACACACATCCCCCTGCTTGCGGCAGCCAGCTGCAAATACTTGCAGGACAGTGAAGAGCTCTGCTGCCCAGACAAAGTCTACTGGAGTCGAGAGCTGGCGCAGGGAGCACAGAAAGCTGAAGATGGCCCTTCGTTTCGGGGACAGAGGAGAGGACACTATGCGGCTGAGAGGCGGGACCCAGATTCCGGGCCCAGGCCCACTGTTTTCCACTCTAGGCTCTGCCACCCAGGTGACTTAAGCAACATCCTTCATGGTCAGGTGAGGGCATAAACAGCACCACCTATTGGGCACATAAACGAGGCCGCGCACAGGCCTGGGGCAGGATAAACACCTTGATGGCATTGCTGGGGCGTTGGCATTCAGAGCACAGGGCTGTGGGAAAGGATCTTCAGGAGCTCACAGACCCCCCCCCCCCGGACAGGGATGAGGGCAGCGACCCCTGTGCCTCCTGTGACTTAGCTGTGGGACAGGCCTGGCCACAAAGAGGGACGGGGCTGCGGGCACTTCAGCCCTCGAGCCCTCTCTCGCCTTCACCCCTAGAGCAGCATTTGGTATAAGCCCGACTGGCAAACAGTGAAGAGCTGTGCCTGCTCGTGCGGAGGTTCGGCAACCACTCGGAGGCAGGCTGTCACGGGAAAGAGGGCTCAAGTCCAGCTTTTGCCTCTTGCGAATCCTCACACGCCGTGCCTGTGCACAGCAGGCCCACAGCCTCAGCAACATCTCTCTATAGCAGGCAAGTCAGTGTAAGGCCAGAGGTCCAGTCTCTACAGTCTGCAGAGCCCTCTGGCATCCAGCATCCTCTACAAAACAGGGATGATCGGCCCACTTTGCAGAGATGGAAACTGAGACCCAGAGAGAAGTCTCCCCCAAAGTCAGCAGCCCGCAAGCCAGAGGCAGTTTTCGCGCTGGGCTCCCAGCCACCTCCCTGCCCCTCCCCGTGGGAAAGCCTCCCTCCCACAAGCACAGGGGCGGCCTAGCCCCGTGAGCGCGCCGCAGTCTCCGTCATGCCTGCCCCAAGGCCAGCAGGGACGTCGGTGCCCATGTGATTCAGCTGCCCTCACAAAGGGAGCTGTGTGCCCTGTGCCCAGACCTGCCTCCCCCACCAGGCCGGGGCCCGCGGGGAAGAGCAGGAAACTCAGCACAGCCAAGAGGTAGGAAGGCGGGAGCCACATCCCGGGTCAGCTGGTGGGGACTCAGGCCCAGGCTCGGGTGCACGGAGCTGATGCCAGCTCCAGCGGAGGACCTGGAATGAAAAGCCTGGCAACAGAGAGGGGGACGGCCGGTCCACTCTGGTGTCTGAAACCTTATATGGAGCTCCGAGACCAGCCATCCCAGTGGCTCCCTCAGGGGCACCTGCAGGCCACACCCACCTCTACCTGCACCCCGGGTTTCAAAACACTGCTGCTTTTGGTCTAAGGAGGCACTCCCCGGATGCCCACACGCCTGGCGGCTCCTGTGCCCACACCTGGCCGCAGCACTCTCCTCTCTCTGCCTCTTCTCTGAGCGCTCCAGACTCAGCCCATGGGTCTCGGTCCTGTGCCTATTCTCCCACTGGCCGGAGGAAACTGGGGCTCAGAGAGAGAGGGAGGCCAGCCTAGGGTCACGCAGGATCGGAGCCAGGATCTGATTCTCAGGACTGTTTCCTCCCTCGGTACCCTCTTCCTGCTGCAATGGCATCTTGACCACAGGCCAACAAGAAGTGGCCTTGGACCTGCTGCCATCAGCCTTCCTCCCCCACGGTCACCTTGTTCCTGCCCGTGGGAAGGAGCCAGGAGAAAGTGCAGCTCCTTAGACAGGTTCGGGCTGGCTGGGCCACCGAGGGCCACCCCGCCAACCTCCCAGGATGTGGGCATGCCTGGATGCTCAGCTGCCTGAGGCAAAGGTAGGCAGGGGCATGGCCTGTCTCTTCCTAGGCATGAGGGAACGTCTGGCTTTCGGCCCAGCCCCCAAGTTACTTGGCAGGAGGGCTGGATCAGCCAGAACTGAGCTGGAGGGTCACCGGCCAGGCGGAAGCCCCTGAGCCTCACCTTGTGAGGCCTCTGCCGCCCAGGCACATGGCTGCCGGCCTAGGACCCTCAAAGTGCACGGGCCTAGGGTCCAAGAGCCCTGGGCGCCTCCCATGGGGCTATAAAGGAAGTCAGGGTCAGGGGGTCAGGATGGACCATCCTGCTGGGCTCTGGACTCCAGGAGCCTGGGTGGTGCCTGCTCAGGGGATCCTAGCTTGGGAAGTGCCCAAGACTGGGGTCTTGAACCTCTCTTGACCTGTTTGGATTCTTTCTGGCATTGTCCCAGTCCCCAAATAGCCCACTATGGGGTCTGACACCAGATGGTGCTGACTGACCTTTCTGAGCCTCAGTGTTCCCGTGTGTGCGGTGGGGGCACAGACTGTACCCAGAGCCTCTGGGAGGCGCAAGCGCTCACTGCCACCCTCCCACCTTGGGATTCAGCCTCCTCCACCCCACTGGGGTCTCTTTTAAAGGGCAAATGTCTTGTGGGTGGAAGCAGACATGACTGACTCCTCTGTAGAAGCCCTTGTCCTAGGCAAGAGGGCCTGACCCTGGGGTCACTAGCTTCTCCCACCCTGGACAGCTGTGTCCCTTCTGTCGGTGGCTCCCTAGCCCTGGCCTGAGTGGCAGCTGCTTGACACTTGTCTTGGGCCAGGTGCCTCTGGCCAGGCAATGAGGCATCACCACACCTGTGCTGTGGACGCGAGAGAGGCCCAGAGTGGCCACCACAGATGAGATGGCATTGTGCAGCCGGCAGGACTTGCTCCATTCCACGGTGTGTGTGTATGTACACATGTGCACACATGCACGTGGTTGCTCACATATGTGTTAGGATTTTTGCTTTTGTGGTACTGAGGATTGAACCCAGTCTCGTCCATGCTAGACAAGCCACATTCCCTACCCTTGATCTGTGTTTTTGAGATGGAATCTTGTAAATTACCCAGGCTGACCTTAAACTTGGGATCCTTCTGCTCAGTCTCTCAAGTAGCTGGAATTACAGGCATGTACCGCCATGACACATAATTTGCTCTGCCTTACCTTCCACAGAGGCTAGGGTCCTGAAACTTACACGGGCATGCGCGTGTGCGCATACACACACACACACACACACACACACACAGAGTTGTTGCCCAACACAGAAGAATGTGGGCTGTGGGACACTTCCATTTCCTTACCTGGAACCAGGGCTCTCAGACTTTTGGCAAACTAAAAAGCTGGAATTATAACTATTTGTGAAAACCCCTGAGAGCACCCAGCACCTCCAGAACCACAGCCTTCTGCAGTACCTCCTCCCTAGCAGCTGGGAGCCCCCGGGTCTCCCCCTAAGTGCTGGGCGCAGATGGCTCAGGAGGCGTAATGGAGTAATGCCAACAGCCGCTCATTAGCAGGGGCCGCCTGGTGCACAGAGAGAATGTGGGAGCCCATTTTGCTGCCCACATGCCCCAGGGAGTCCGGTTGGTAGAGGTAGAGCAGGAAGACACCAGGCGCCCACCCAATTCCAGCTCCCACCTGCCCCCTACCTCCGTCTGGCTGGGTTCCAGCGTTTGTTGTCAGACTCTGCCTCCTACCTCATGGGGGAGAGGCGGGGCCTGGGCCAGGAAAGCGGGGTCCCACGGAGGCTGTGGTAGGCAGCCCTGGCCTTTTCCTCCCCAACGGCTCCTGTCCACCGAAGAGGAGCCACAGGGGAGGGAACCATTTGGCTGTCAGCTCCTGGCCAGTGCAGCCAGGGCAGGGAGCACTCCAGAGCAAGAAACAGCAGGCTGGGCAGTGGCCCCCAAACCTACTGCCTTCCTTGTCAAAAGTCAAACAACCCAGGCCAACCTGCTCCCAAACCGGTTTCTCAGGGGATCCCAGGAAGAAACAAGCTCTGTCAAGGAAGTGGAGGGGCAGGGGGGTGGCACCAGGTATGTGTGCCCCCTGCCTCCACGTCCAGGTGCAGGGTCCCAGCTGCACCCGCGGCCTCAGGGTCTGCCTTCTCTGAACACAGGGACACACCCCCCACCCGGCAGTGTCCCACGGGCATAGCCAGCCCACTCTGAGCAGCAAAGGGGATCAGTACAGCCAACTAACTCAGTCCCCCTCTTTCAAAACACCGAGGACCCCAACAATGTCAGGAGCACCAGATGGGGAACCTGAGGACACCGAACTGGACTCCAGGATCGGTCAAGGTCAGGAGGGGAAGGCTGACCACCACACCCCGACCTTTGGTGGCCCATCCCCACCCTGAACTGGGGCTTCTTACCTCCAGGTGTGGGCAGGCCCCTTGGCAGACTACATGTGCCACCTCTTCCCTTCTTTCCCTCCTCTTTTGTCCAGGGTACCCAGCGTCCAGTCAGAGCATGTCCTAGCGCTCAGCGAGCCTGGCCCAGGTGAGGCTCCGCCTGCCCAGGTATCTCCACTTCCGCCTGCACCAGCCTGTCATTCCTGGGTTTCCCTGTGGGGCCTGACCGGGTTTTTTTTGTTCCTGTTGTTGTTAGTGGGGATGGAACTTGGGACCTTGTGCCTGGGCCAGAACCACTGAACTAACTCCCCAACCTGGCTTTTGGGGATGAAATCTCCCATCTGTCACCTCAGCCCTGCTGGACTTCTATAACTTATGCACTGAGAAGATTGCACAAGCGTTTTCTGTATAAGCCTGGGGTTCAATTGTCTCAGAGTCTCAGTGCCAACCTGGGGCTGTTGGGGGGGGGTGCGGCTTCCATCCCCAGTTTGCCAACATCTTGCGGTTTTCCTACCTGCTCTCCTCACTTGGGCCCCACCTGAATCCCAGGCCCACGCTCACCTGCTGTAGCCAAAGGCAGGCACAGCCTGCAGCTGGCGGAAGCGGGAAGCCAAGATGGTTTGCAGGGGCGGGGACTCAAAAGGTCCAGCCTCCAGCAGGACACAGAGCGGCCCGAGAAGGCAAAGGTGGGGACTGGGATGGGAGTTTCTTCTCGGGGAGGGAAAGCAGCGGCTGCACGGGTACCCTGAGAAGGCCCCAAGGGTCACCCAGGCCAGCTCTGCCCCCAGCGGAGAGGTTCTGGGCACACTCTCCTCCAACCCACAGGAAGAGCCTGCCCGCCCCCAGCTCTGCCCTTCGGACCCCAACACAGACCAGCAGTTGAGGAGAGTGAAGTTCTCGCACTCTGCCACCCACGTCCAGGTACCTGCTGATCACACTGTACCCCAACACTGAGATCCCTGGCGGAGCCACCACTTCTGCCCAGGAGCAAGCAGGCGATGTGCCATAAGGTCATTATCGGATACCACGGTGGGCTGGGCACTGTGGGAGGGGCTGCGTGTGCAGTGAGGGCCCTGGGCACCCTCCCCCCGCTTCCTCCACCCCGCTCTCTCCAGTGCGCCCTGGGTACCTTCTCACCGGGGCCAGCTTCCCCGTGTCAGGATTCTCCCTTTCTCGGCTGTGTGTGTCACCAGGGCACCGCGTGCAGGGCCTGGGCTGGAGAGATGCCACGTGCAGCAGGGAACTTGAGAGGAAGGGATGACAGGCGGCAGATGTAAGGAGGGACCGGTGAATGGATTCAGTCACGCGTTTAGCACAAGTTTGTTGAGGGCCAGGCACTGTGCTAGGCACACGAGATATAGCTGCAAACTGCTTGGCTGTGTGGCTGAGTAAAGGTCAAGGTAGGAATGGGACCGAGGAAGTGAAGGAAGGGTGGATGGACAGATGGACAGATGGGAGAAGGGGAGGAGCAGGATCCCGCAAAGTGTAGGAGGGGGCTCCACTCCCGAGAAGGCAAGGGCAGAGTCTGCTGGCCACTGTTTAGCACAGACCCTCTGGGGTTCCAGTACCCAGATCACCCTTTGCTTCTCTCCCCCGTGAAAATTCCCAGCTACCCTTGCAAGCTCTGCTACATCTGTGGGCAGGTGCCTTGCTCTGCCCAGCAGGAAGTGTGCACCTCCCCAACTGAACACAAATCAGGGCACCGGGAGGAGACGGCTGCAAGACAGCCTGACCCCCAAGATCTGGAGTTTCCCCACAACCCAGAGATGCCACCCACCCTGATAAGAACGCCAGGCAGTCCCAGTGACTTCCTCTGCATCCTCTGGTGACTTTCACACTCCTGAGCCCCACCCTGCTGTTCTGGGGCCCTGCTGTGTGATGTGATCCCCAAATCCTGTCCCTTGAGCATTGGGTGCTGAGGCTCCAGCCCCAGCCTTAGGCTGCCTTTTTTGAGCATGCTCAGGGAGGCGACTTGCCCTCTCTGCGCCTCGGGCAGTCTAACAAAGGACGGGGCCTCTGCCCGGATGCTTCCAGAGACAGAGGAGTCTGGCGATTTCTCTAGCACACAAGGAACGTGTATGGGGTGGGCGGCCTGATCTCTGGGAGCACTGCCCACGGATCCTCTGGGATACAGTTTAGAAGGAATGAACCACAGCACCCAAAGTGCGAACCCAAGGGCCGCAGGGACAGCCACTATCGCTCTAACGTTGGCAACCAGGCCCCAAGCTAACCCCACCGTGTGGACTTCCCCACTGACTCCCCTGTGCTCCATGAGGCTGGGCCACCTACTCCTATGTGCCTAAGGGCAAGATGAAGAGGCGCTGAGGGGCAGGACTGCGGTCACACTTGGCCCGTAGGCTCAGAGCTTGTGCAGGACTCTGCAGGAAGCCCAGCCTCGCACTCCTCAGTGGGCACCTTGGGAAATCTGGGGTCTTCCCTGCCCTGTGCCCCTGCAGCTCCAGGTCAGGAGGCCCCCTATCTCTGAGGGAGGTGCTCAGCTCGGGCCACTTTCCTCTTGGGGAAGGAAAAATGGCTGCTAAAGTGACTTTCCATTCACAGGCTAATTTCCATGGGCCACTTTCATCAGTTCCTCTAATTCACCCACTAAACTAATATTTGCGCAGTATCTACTAGCTGCCAGGTCTGTTTTAGAAAACATATTCCTGAGAACTAGGGCGCTCCAACATGCTGCCTGGGAGGTCCCAGCACCCCAGCTCACCTCCCTTATTGCTTGACTGAAAACTAGGGGTGGTCTCAGCATCTATCTGCATTTTGTGAGGATTAAAGTGCCCTGAACCATGGTGACTCAAAGTTAAGAGCTCAATAAATGTTTACCATCTCCAAATGCAAGGGGAATTTACATTCCCAGCCTTAGAGGGCACCTCCCGTCCTCAGCGCGGCCTCTGTTGAATGCAGCTGCCCTCTGTTCTTTTCCCTAGGTCAATAGGATAATGCTCTGCCTTTGAGCTACCTCTGGAAGAAAGTGGTCTCCACAGCCCGATGTGGATGGACAAGCCCACAGGTCGGAGCCAGCGCCAAGACCAGCCCCAGGACCTTCCACACTTTCCAGAAAGGAGAGGGAGGGAGAACAGTGACCCTGCCCTGCCCTGCCCTTGATAAGTTTACAGAGTTCGCTCTCCACCCTCTGTGGGCTTTGTTGTCCTCAAGTCGGGCCTTCAGTCCCACCAGTCGTGGTCATCTCTCAGGGCTCTGGTTGTGTCAGGAGACCTGGTTCTCCCAGGATGGCAGCGCTGAGCAGGGAAGGCCTCTGCTCTCAGCCCAGGTCTGCCTCGTCTACAAAGGGTGATTGACAAATAGGATGAGTGTTTACGTTTTTAAAAGGTGTAAGAGTAAAGGGCACATTGCCATTAACCTCCCTTAAAAAATTCCCACTGGGGCCGGAGATTTAACTCAGGGGTTCTGCACCTGCCTCGCAAGCGCAAAGTCCTGAGTTTGATCCCAGTAACCACATAGAATGCTGGGCATGGTGACTCACGCCCACCAACTATCAATACCACATACCACAGTGCTGGGCGTGGTGGCTCACTCCTGTATTCCCAGCACTCGGGAGGCAGAGACAGGAGGATTGCTGAGTTCGAGGCTTGCCTTGGCACCATAGTGAGCTCAGGGCCAGCCTGAACTACACAGAGAGACCCTGTCTCAAAAAAAAAAAAAAAAATTCCCACTGGCTCCAAACACCTCCCGTCATTCTTGCCCCATTCTGGAGCAGTTCTGGAAGTCACCTTTCATGAGAGTCGTTTTATAGCCAACTCCATGTCTTGAATCAATTCAAAACATATGTGACAATTTCTATCAAAGACACGATGGTGATCTTCACCTACCTTATTCACTGGTTCTGGCACCCTGCGACTTCTGACTCTCTACCAAAGTCAAAATAACCATTTTCAATCAATTGAGGACAGTTTAGGACATTGAGGCAGCCATGACAGTGGAACTAAAGACACTCACAATGGAGGATTTCCGGAACTGATCCAGAAAGACGAGAACAGTGGGATAAGTGTGTTCAAAGCAGGAGGTGCAGGA
Organism: Thryonomys swinderianus; assembly: GCA_004025085.1. Classification (NCBI taxonomy): domain Eukaryota; kingdom Metazoa; phylum Chordata; class Mammalia; order Rodentia; family Thryonomyidae; genus Thryonomys; species Thryonomys swinderianus. Next base: position 10,541 of record PVIC010005551.1, on the reverse strand, counting down.
GTGTATCAAGAGAGATTAATGGTTATGTGTCTTTATAATAGATGACTTTTAACCTGTGTATGAGGACCCTGTGTATGAACTGAGACTAATAGGAGGACCCATCATTTCAGCCCTCAGAAATGCATGGGGCCAGCTATCTCTGAGCACATGAAGGCCTACCCAGAGGGGACCCCCCCCCAAGCCTCACTGAGTCAGCAGCATCTGCCACATCCTCAGCATGCCGTGACACTGTGGGAGCACTCCCGGCATGGCACCAGGGCCTTTCCACGTTGCCCCGTGTCTTGAATTGACTGAACTCTGTGGGGCTGAGGTCAAGGCAACTGAGTCACCTCCTTCTGGGGCACTAGCAGCCAGCCTTCCTGAGAGACAGCACAGGAAACAGATGACAACCAAATGGCAAGACTTGGTCAGAGGCGACGGGTTCTGAGCGAGGAGGCTCACGTGGGCCCCGAGTGTCGGAAGAAGCCCAGAGGCCTCTCTCTGCAGCCCAGCAAGGCCCAAGACCTTGGGAGGCTGGGAGGGTCTCTCCTCTATCCCTCCACCACCTGGCACTTCTACCTACCCCACTTCATGCCCCAGTCCCATGCCAACTTTCCATGAAGTCCTCTTGGAGTTCTTCCTCCTCTGGGTTCGGAGGGAGGAGACAGGCCATAGTCTGCCGCGGAACACATGGTCATGAAGTACCAGGGCAGGCTTTGAAGGAAAGTCTGTGTGGGGCCGCATGTGCTCGATGTCACACAGCCTCTAAGTCAGCGTGTTACTTTCATTCATTCAACAAATGTTTCTCAAGTGCCAGATCTCAAGCTAGCCTTTGTGCACATGAGACAGATACACTCCTGCCCTCCTGGACTTTGCAGCTTGATGAGGAAATAAAGTAAGAAATTATTTTAAAAATCAGTGAAGTAATTAACCAAGTCACCCAACAAGTGTGAAAAAAAATATTTACAAGCAATGGAGAGAGCATGAAGTAGGGAACTCGCTTTAGCCAAGGAATCGGGGAAGACCTCTTCAAGGAGGCGACGTTTGTAACAAGGACCTGATGGACGAGGATGAGCCACCTTGGGAAAAGCAGACCTGGGCACAGCAGTCTTGGGGGGAGGAGCGGCATGTGCAAAACTCTGAGCGAGGCCAGCTCCCAGTGCAGACAGGCGGCAGGTGGCCCAGGGACAAGAGAGGAGCTGGGAGAGGGGAGGAGGAAATCAGGGAGGTGGGATCATGCCAGCCGAACAGCGGGAAGTGCAACGGGTTTAAGCAGGAGCCGAGGCTCCATTTACAGTCAAGAGCCTGAGCTCTGTCGCCCACGTCGAGGCCATTGGTCCTGGCCAGGCAGAGCAGCCTCCCTGGCCCTCATCCAGCGCTGGCCACCCCTCCCTCCTCTGAAATCTTTCCGTGAATATTGATGCCGTTATTTACATTGTCAAGTGTGATGAAAGTGAGACAATAAGGACACGTGTTGGAACTTCATTTGTTCATCAGTAATGTGAAGGGAAATTTTCTGAAGTAGAGTACAGGGCTCAAATCCTGGAGCACTTGTTGGAGCCGGACTATGACTTCCAGCTTCTGGCGTGACTGCGGTGTGCCTGGCCTCTGGGTTGGATGTGCTTATTAACCTCATCTCTCCTCCCCCAAGTCCCTCTGGACAATCAGCAAATGGCATATCAAGGCCTGACTGACGTCCCTTGCAGATTTGTACGTAAGTATTACCAACCTAGCCAATTCCAGGGTGCACTGAATGCAGAGTTAGAGAAAGACACCCAGGGGCTCAGCATCACAGTTGTGTTTGACCGAACCTCTGCAGGAAGTGTCAGTGACTCTGAGAGCATGTGTGCATTAGCTTTCCAGGGCTGCTGTACCCAGCTCCCACAGACCGGGGAACTGTGCAATATATGAATATACTATTCTGGAGTCCGGATGTCCAACATCAAGCCTTGTGAGAAATCCCGCCCCATTCCTCTCTCCCCACTTCTACTGGTGGCTGCCATCTTTGGGATCCCTTGGCATGCAGAAGCATCACCCCGTCTCTCTTTCTGTCCCTACCCAGCATTCTCCCTGTGTGAGCGTCTGCGACCACCTTCTCCCTTTTTCGAAGGACACCAGTCATTTTGGAGGTGACCCTCAAGAGCCTCCTGTTAACCTGGTTACCAGTCACCAAATAAGGTTTGTCCTGAGGTGCTCAGGCTTGGGATTTGAATATTTAAATTTGGAAAAGTGAGGATATGATTCAACCTGTGGCAATAGATTACAGCAAAATTCGGTCATTAGGAAGTGATACATCCTGAGTATTATGTTGTAAAGTAGAATTTAATTTTGCTTATGTGATTTAATTCTTAAAGGTGGTTGTGTTCAACAAGCAGTTCTCAAAGTCTCCAACATTTAGCAGCAGGTGTGAGCAGGCCCCACACGCCCTGGCCTCGGGCTCCTCTCTGCCCCAGCTGCATCCCCAGCCCACTTCTGCAGACTCAGATAAGAGAATGAAGTGCACCCCCTTGAGCAACCCCAAACCTGGCCTCCTCCTCCTGGGGAGTCCTGAGGAAGGGACCCTCTGGAGAGCAGCCGTGAGCAGAGCTGCTTTGCTGGCCCAGCAAAGAGCTGGAGACAGTCCACGCGTGCAGCTCCAGGAAAGCCTAGAAAGCACCCGCTGGCCCGGTTCCTCTGTGGTAACCAACCTCCTTGTCCTGCATGGCTTGTCCCTGCTTCAACACTGAAAGTTTTGTATCACAGGAAACTTCGTCCTGGGCAAACTGAACACTTGGTCTCGCTCACCTCCTAATCACGGGGTCGTAGTGAAAAGAAAGTGCTAATGAAATTAAAATCAGTGAACACTGAGCAAAACGCAGGGCAACATCTCTGCAGACCTCAGGGACCTGTTCCCTGCTTGGGGGCAGGACTGGCGCCCAGGACTTCTCAACAAGGTCTCCAGTGAGAAGTTGAGTGTCAATGTGGATCAAGCCTCAAAGTGACAGGGCGGTGCAGCCAGGAGGGGTGGCCCAAGGAGTGGGCAAGACAGCACCGGAGCTGGGCTCAAGTCACAAGCATGACTGTGAGGAGGCGGACTACCACCCCGAGCCTCAGTTTCCCCACCTGCAACTTCTGGGTGGGTGGTGGGCAGTGTCAGTGAGACCCACCGTGGAGAGCACAGCACCCGGCTCACCCCAGACGCCTCAGCAACACTGTCAAGAAGCACACGCAGGCCAACAGGACTGTGGGTGCCTATTTTTTCTGCTTTATAATTATTTCCATTGTGGCTGGTCTAGCACTGGGTGTGCAATCAAAACAAAACAGAAATCACGAATGTCTAGGTACACAGATGTGTATAAATAGAGCTCGAAACCGAGGATTGCTGTGGGAGACGGGGAAGGGGCTGCTGTGGTGGGGCCAAGCCTGTCTCACTCTGGGGTATATCCTGAGAAGAGCTGGAGAGGCTGCTAGGCCGCCTGGGCCTGTGGGAAGCCATGCCGATCTAAAGCTGAACAGGCAGCGCCTGTGGCGGAGGAACAGAAGGTGGCGGGTGCAGCCCTCGGGCAGAGAGAAGCCAGTGTCTGCAGGGCGGCCCAGCACAGGCACCAGCCACCTCCACGGCCTGACACAGATTCTGCTCCTGCTGCGGAGCGACCTCAACCACCGGGGCTGAACAACCCCAGGGAGGAAACGGTGCCCCGTTAGAAAGAAGGAACGGCCACAGCCCCTCCCCATGAGAAACCCCAAATGTAAATAAAGCAAAGCACAAAATAAAATACAGATCATGGGAGGCAGGGAGACAGACCTCTTACAAGCGGAAAGGTATAAAGAGATGGCGAGAGAGGGAAAGGGAAAGGGAAGGGGACATAAACAATTGAGAGGTGTCACGTGCCAACCCCTGACAATGGATGGAATCCCTGTATACTGCAAGCATGTACTAAAAAATCAGTTTTAAAAGGATAAGATCCTTTATATAAATATTTGCTGTAACACTTCTGAATGCACATGTTTAAGCTTGTGTGTCTAGTTTATTTCACTTAGCATTACTGCTTCAAGGTACATCCATTTTTCTACAAATGACTCACTTATCCCTCTTTATAGCAGCATAGCTCTCCACTGCACATAAATACCACAGTTTCGTTATCTCCTCACCTGTTGATGGACATATAGGCTGCTTTCACAATTTAACTATCATGAATTGTGCTGCTATAAACATGAGGATGCATTTACTGTAATGATGTATTTAATACCTTCAGGAAGATAACTAGAAGGGGAAGAGCTCAGCATGGGCTTTTTAAGGGATAATCTTCAGGACTCACCATCTGTTTGTTGTTTGGTTTCTACAGGGATAGGGATCACTTCAAGGCCTGCGCAGGGTAGGGAAGCATTCTGCCACCAAGTCAGCCATGACTCATAATTTTTAGAACCAAAATTGGTAATTCCAGTTCCCACCTCTCCTGCTTATCTACCCATCTTACAGGTGGAGTGACTGAGGTTCAGATAGGTGAAACATCTGACTTAATGGGTGAAGTGTGGACACAACACAGACAGGATCCTTGTACTCCAAACAAAGCTGAGAAGAGTTCAGCATCTGGTCAGGGAAGGGGACCAGCACCATCCAGCCCCTCTCAGAGGCCACTGTGATGAGCAAAGCCTCCCTGCACTGGGAGGGCCCCCTACAAGTCCAATACTTGAGCCCCAATCCTGCATTTCTCTGTTCTCTCCCCCTCCCCTAGTCTGCCTCTCCCTAGGTGACGGAGCCTTCTGGATACTCCTGTCTTCATCCCATAATTGCTGTGTGGTCTCGGGAAATCACTGTCCTCGCTGGGCTCCTCACCTTCTAGCCTCCATTGGTTTGTGGTAGTGCCCAGCGTTGGTCATTTTATTTACAGCTCTCATCCCCAGGTGGTCCAGGAGATGGGTACTTTCTTCCCAAGGGGCTCCAGGACCCGTGGTAGCCTTCACTGGCCCCAGAGACTCAGGGGCCGTGGAGCAGAGAGGGGGAAAGCTGGTTACGCAGAGGGCCCCAGGGGCAAAACCGTTGGCTTCCACCCCGGGAGGCTGCACCTGGGCTCTGGAACAGCGCCAGCTCCCCTCCCCAGACACACAGAACCCCTGCCAGGCTGAGAGAGGCCTCCTGCCCAGGGCGTGCCGCGGTCACACAGCCATGGCAAGTCACAGCAGCGGGCTGGCCTTGGAGCCAGGCAGGCGGGGTCTCCTCCATCACTGCTTCACAGTGACCTTGGCAACTCTCTTCTGACCTTGAGTCTCAATAGGCCCAGTGTTGGCAACAAAGCTGCCACATGCCCAGCCAGAATCAAGGCCCAAGCTAGCGCAGCAAACAGCTTCTTATCAAGAAGCACAGCAGGAAGGGGGGAAAACAATGATACGCTGTTTTTTCTTTTTTTAACTGTGTGCAGAAGTCAATAGATAACGCCTGATGTTAATAAATCAAGAAACAACAGGGCCAGAGTGTTATTCACCACTTAGGGGCAACTACCACGTGGGCTAGACTGGCAGAGGGCTTGCCAGGGGCAGTGGCTTTTCAGCATAAATTGTTTTGGCCAGTTGGTGTTTTGAAATGCCTGCTTAGTAGAAATTATTTATTTAAAGGTAACTTGGCCTCCACAGTATTGATTTGCAAGGTTGCCACTGTTAACAGAAGGATTTTGCCCTATGAGGCCACATACAAGGGTAAATGGTTTGACTTACAGAGTCAGGCTGCCAGGGTCTACAATTCACTCCTGTGCCATTAGGGGCAAATTACTTAACCACTCTGTGCCTGTTTCCTTATCTGTAGAATAGGAAAAACACTAACTCCCTGCTTCTGGCATATATAATAAATACTCAATACCTGTGATACTGCTTTGCATATCTCTATAGGTCATATGGGGAATTGTTCTACAAAAATAAGATTAATATGATTTACATAGTTTTTGCCTCGTGCTTTCCTTTCTCTTCCCAAGATACAATGAAAATCATTTCAGGTCAGTACCTACAGTTCTATTCCATCCTTTACAACTGATGCAAAAATTCTTTTGTCCAGAGTGTGAAGTTACTAAAGATAGATAGGGCAGATTCCACTTATAGTATAATACACTTTGCAACGATTAATGTATAATTTTTATGAAAACATGGGCAATTTCTGACAGATTCCTAAAAAAGACATTGCTAAGTCATAGAGTTCATGCTACTAAAAATGTTGAGACCTCTTAAAAAGCACTACCAATTCAGAGTCCCACCAATGCTGTGAAAGTCCCCATTACCTCTACATCCCTGAGTTCCTAAACTTCTGCCTCTCTGGAGAGAGGTGAGCTCATTGCTTTGATGAGCTTACCTCTAATTATGGTGTGATTCGAAATCTTTTCCTAGTGGTATCATACATTTTAATTTCTTTTCCCATGAAACATTTATATTCATTCCCATCTTAATTGAGCTTTTTATACTTTTATGTTGATTTAAAAGACCTTTTCAGAAGCCTTTTTTGTACTGGGGATTGAACTCAGGGCTTGTTGCATACTACACTGTTGCTGCACCACCAAGCTCCGTCCTCAGCCCTTTTATGCTTTTATTCAATTTTGAGACAGCATCTCACTGAGTTTCCCAGGCTGACCTCAACCTTGTCATTCTCCTGCCTCAGGTTTCCTGGGTAGCTGAGGTGACAGATATGTGCCACCACAGCCAGCTTCCATTTAGTGAAATTGTTAATGTGCTTTTGGTCACGGAAAAGTTTTACATTATTGTATAGTCAGATGTAATTTTCCCTAGTGATGTCTGGCTATCATGTTTTACTTTAGGAGACTTCTATGATTCAATTTTATTTAAAAATTCCCCTATCTTGGGGAAAGGAGGGAAGAGAAAGAGATTTAAAAAGGAAAGAAGATATGTTATGTCTATGTACCTGTCTCCCACAAGGACTGTAAATTATATATGGCAAATATGGACTGACACACTAAAACAATACAAAAATCTATTAAAAATTCTCATACTTTTAAAAATACATTTATAATTTTGTTTGACATTTAATCGATTAGGATGACTGTGTACATGTACATGGTGTGTCCCCATGTATTGGTGAATCCTGCCTTTTTGGCCTAATTCATGGTCTCTCTTGGCATTTTATTCTTCCTTGTGGTTGGCACAGAGTAAAATTCCGGGAGTAGGTGGGATCACAGTCGTATGCCAGTAGCACGTTCTATAGCAACAGAACAGGGAGTCAGAATTCAGAACTAGAGGGGAATATCTGTGTCCTTGATTTTGATGTTATCTTCAAGTCAACTTTATTAATCGACCTTAAAATTTCTACATTTTACATTTACAAGTTGACAGCTTGGCAGGTACATACACTCATGTAACAAACACCCCAACGGAACATTTCCATCTTTCCAGAAAGTTCCTTTGTGGCCCCTTTGCAGTCAGTGCCCCCCAACTCCCACCCCAGGTAACTTTTATTTTTAAACCACACATATGTGGTGCGTTGATAACATTCTCAGAGAAATAAATAACCCAACTGCTGCATGAGCTCGTTGGCCGTTGGCTGAGAAGGAAGGCCAACTTCCCCCAAGGGAAGAAGCTGCTCTTGTGGGCCAACAAAGAGCTCTGAGACCAAGGCTAACCCAGCCTAGATCTCCAAGTACTATTCTTACTATTTTCTCTAAGTCTAGAACTATAATCTTCCAAAGATTTACCCAATACTTTCTTCTAGATCCATGAATTTTTTAAATGTACTTTAAAATGATTGCTTGTAAAAGAAAACACAAATTTTTCTGTGTTAAGGGACCAGAGGCACATGTCATAATTAATGAAATGCTATTCATGATACTAAAGTCCCTCGGAGGCTGATGAAGGTGGATTGCAAATTCGAGCGAACCTGGGCACCTATATAAAAATTAAGTTTTGAAAGGTCGTGATATAGCTCATTCCTCAATACTGCATAAGGTCAAAAAGAAGAAAACAAAATGTACAACTCCTTCTTGGGGATGTGGCTTGGCAAGAAAGCACTTGCTCAGCATGTGCAAGACCTTAGGTTCAATCCCCACCACTGTAATAATAATCATCTGTACACCCACAATTTTGCTAATACTGCCTCAGGAGAGGCCAGACCGTGCAAGAGTGAAGTGGGCAGAAGAAGAATCCAGAATTGGTGGGTGGGGCCTGGTGGCTGGAGGGGCAGGAGAGGGACTGAAAGGCCTCTGCAGGTCTGAAGGCCTGAGCGCTCCCTTCATTGCGCTAGCGGTAGAGTTGTTCTGGGAGTAGACTGAGTCTGCAAAGTCGGGTTGGGAGGGTGTTGCAAACAGCATCTTAGCTCACACGTTCCACAGCCTTCCAGGTATAAAGAGGAACATGGAATTTTAAGGAACTACTCAAAAGGAAAATAGCCTTTGAGTCAGACTGAGACCCATTTCTAGTTAGGTATGTGACCTTGGGGAAGTTTTCTCCTCTCTAAAACGGGAAGGAAATAGTGACTGAAGAGACAGGGCCCAGAGCGGGCTTTCTAGAAGTGATAACCAGTTGCCTTTCATCTCCCCCTGAAGAGGACCTTGAAGGATGCAAACCCACAGAGATCAGCTTTTGCTTGAATGACAAAGAGGTTAATAAAATTAGTTCCTACTAAAACAAGTGGCTCTGATGTCACCAGTTTTATTAATTAACTGCTCGTTGAAGTCTTCATGGTTTCCTAATGTGCAGCACTAACCGCCTGCCTGTTGGGAGCCCAAAGGAAATAGCTAGTCGGGGGGGTGGACTGGAGACAGGGCAGGGTCTGGGCCCGTGGGATCCCTGGCCCCAGAGGGGTGTCCAGTGCCAGCTGCAGAGCTGCCTCTGCCAAGGCCTGTTGGGCCCTGGCCTCTTTTGGAGGTGGAGGCTGCGGCCTGGCAGGACGGGGAGGAGCAGCACTGCCCGAGGAATTACTTCTGTGCTGCTGAGCCTCGAGCCAGGGGCCAGCCCGTGATCCAACTCCAGGGGCCCGCAGCTCTGCCCAGCATCTCCTGCTCTCTCCAGGCACAGGTGGGCACCAAGGCCCTGAGGGGTCAGCAAGAGAGCAGGGCCTCTTGTCTCAGGCTGGGACTAGGGCCAGGCGCAGCAGGGACTCTCACATGTCTGCCTCATGGGCAAGGCAGGAGACAGCCATGAGAATGAACAGCACTGCCTGCACCCCACGGCACTGAGGGGCTCTGGGCCAGACAGGGGAAGGGCCAGCTCCCAGGTCAGGGGACCTCAGCTCAAAGGAGCAGAACTGAAGATGGCCAGGCACCCAGAGAGAAGGGCTCTACCCTTCCCCAAGAGCAGCTGCCTCCCAAGCCAGACGTGGGGTGACGCCTACGAAGGTGCTATGGGTGTGGGTGTCCCTGCGACCAATATTCTTGGTTTCTGAGGCAGCTTCACACTACCATCCCGGCGGCCCTGGTCTGCTCATAACACCCCCAGCCCACACCCACCAAGGTCAGAGGAGTCACGGGCAGGTACCCGATGCCTTGCCCTCCCTCTTGAGTTATCAGTAGGGAAACTGAGGCCTAGGAAAGGACAGACTAGGCCAAGTTCCATAACATCTGTGATACTAGAACTAAGAGTAGGTTCTTAGAATCTGTTTCCTGGTGAGAGAGCCAGAGGCCAGCTGGGCTGCCCTCACTGAATCATTGCCCTCTCTGGGCATATTTCTCATCAATAACGCAAAGGGTTGTACCAGCTGAAAACAGCAAGAGCAATAGTAATACAGCATTCAGGATCCCAGTTGAGATATGCACGAGATATATACCTTGAGAGGAGCCTGATCCATTTACCATCCCCACTTTGAAAAATGGCTTTTATACTGCTCGTTATGTGTGCACCAGCACACGCTCATGGACACTGTAATTATTGACTCAAGTATTTTCCTATCAGTTCTATAGCTAGTTATCCTGTGATCATCTCTGATAGCAGATTAGAAACTGATGCATGGAGAGGTTAGATAATAATCCCCTGCTCACACAGTGGGCGGTGGAGAATCCCACTGGCCAGTATGGCTTGAGCCCAAACTCTTAGCCAGTTACCACACTGCCTTTAATTCATAAACCATGGAGGAAGAGTCAGGAAGGTCTCAGAGAAGCTGCCTGGGGCCAGGGAGGCACAGGAGAGGTCAGGAAGGTATTTTCTTCCTTCCAGCCTCCCTGGGGAGAGTGAGTATCAGACCTTCTCTAGTCTTCCACGTCTGACTCATTTCTTTTTTCTTTTTTATTGGTACATTATATATACACATCACAATTACACTCCACATTGAGAATTTGTACCAGTATATAATACAACTTAATTCTCATTTCCCCCCTCTCTATCCACCCTACCTCTCCCCCACCCCTATATACACAAGCATTGTTCTCTTTTTTTTTGTTTTTGTTTTTTGGAGACAGGGTCTTGCTTTGTAGTTCAGGCTGGCCCTGAGCTCACTATGGTGCCCAGGCAAGCCGCCGCGAACTCAGCAATCCTCCTGAGTGCTGGGATTACAGGCGTGAGCCACCACACCCAGCATTATATGTGGGAACCGAGGATCGAACTCAGGTCCTTACGCTTGCGAGGCAGGCGCCGGAACCACTGAGCTAACCCTCCGGCCC